>JAWZYT010007443.1:0-32030 GCA_034508575.1 Petrolisthes manimaculis | reverse complement strand
CCACCTCAGTTAGTCAGTCAGTCAGTCAGTTAGTCAGTCATAAGGTCTACGGTGCATTGATATACAGTTGATTTTCGACTTTAAAAGGACTGGGTAGGTATAATAACGTAGTTCTTGTCCCCCCTCCCCTCCTCTCCTTCCTTCCTTCCCACCTCGGTCACACTACACTACACACACACACACACCACACACACACACTACACTACACACACACACACACACCACAGTTAAAGGGGGTCACCAAGACGTTGTAGTGTTTTGTTTATGTGGGGGTGATGGGGGTGATGGGGGTGAGGTTTGGTAGAGGTGTGTGTTGTCGTGTGTGGCAGTGAGGTTAATAGTTGTGAAATGAAAGGACACACACACACACACACACACACACACACACACACACACACACACACACACACACATACACATGTACTTTGATTATTGAACTAACCTATATATCCTAATTTATCCCTGTAACAATTCGCCAACACTGTACATGTAGACTTACCCTTTAACAACGACTGACCTATAGTAAGTAACAGTGTGTCGCCTGTAATTTCCTAATCTCCACCCCTTCCTTCCCTTCCCCTTACAGTCGCTGCCATGAAGGAGAGACGCCTGTTATTACTATTGGTGCTGGTGGTTGGTAAGTAGAGAGTGATGCATGAGAGACTTGTTTGTTTGTAATAGTTATACATATATGTGTTTCTATATCATGATGACTCGTTTCTTGTTTATAGTTTTTGTGTTTGTGTGTCTGTCTGTCTGTTTGTTGTTTGTTTGTATTTTTTTTTTCTCTCTCTCTCAAACTAAAGCATCTTTCTCCCTTCCCTTCCACTCTCCATCTCTCTCTTCTCCCTCTTTCACTCCACACTCACACACACCCACTCTCCATCTCTCTTCTCCCTTTTTCACACCACCCCCACACACCCCCACTCTCCATCTCTCTTCTCACTTTTTCACACCACCCCCACACCACCCACTCACTCTCTTCTCACCACCACCCCATTCTCACCACCCCCACACACCCCACTCTCTCTCCCCCCCTCTCTCTCTTACCCCCCCCCCCCACTCTCTCTCTCTTACCACCACCCCATTCTCACCCACTCCCCCTTTTCCTTCCTTCAGCGCTTGGTTCAGCTGCCGAGGCCAACTTCTTCACAGACACCTTCGACAAACTCAAGAGCACCTTCGGCAACTGGGCAGACATCATCAAGGAGAAATTTGCAGACTTGAAGGAATCCTGGTGAGTTACTTAAAAAAAAAAATATTGGAGGTATACGAGTCCTTCAAATATTGTCACGAAAAACACACACACACACACACACACACCTACTGTATAATAATAATAATGATAATAATAATAATAATAATAATAATAATACAAATAATAATAATAATAATACAAATAATGATAATACAAATAATAATAATAATAATAATAATACAAATAATAATAATAATAATACAAATAATAATAATAATACAAATAATAATAATAATACAAATAATAATAATAATAATACAAATAATAATAATAATAATAATACAAATAATAATAATAATAATACAAATAATAATAATAATAATAATACAAATAATAATAATAATAATACAATTAATAATAATAATACAAATAATAATAATAACAATATTAATACTACAGCAATGGGATATCAATTTTTGTTCATGACTGTACATACCTCACCCTCTCGACGGCCTATACTATTTATGACTTAATGAGGTAACTGAGACCCCCTACCTCTCTCTCTCTCTCTCTCTCTCTCTCTCTCTCTCTCTCTCTCTCTCTCTCTTTGTGGCTCCCTTTCCAGTTACTCTATATTGTATGACCGTCACGCCTGGCAGATATTAAGTGATATATTTCTCTTTCTCTCTCTCTCTCTCTCTCTCTCTCTCTCTCTCTCTCTCTCATATACACACATTCTCTTTCGTTCTCTATATTTCTCTGTCTCAAAGCAAATGTATAACCCCTAACTTAAATAGATCAATAATCCTTTAATTCTGTTTGTGGCGATATCAATAAGCATTTGTCTTCATTTTAAGGGACCCTGGGATGGAGTCAGAATAATTTTTTTGGAGATAAACGAGTCCTTCAAACATTGCCACGAAACAACACCACCACCACCTACTGTATATAGAAATAAAGAGCTTGTTTCGTGGCATAGTGAGGAGGAACCAGAAGCCCCCAAGTCTCATTCATACACGATCACATCACAGGGTTCTTATTTTTGATGGATTGGAGTGCCTTGATTCCTCCAATGTATGCCAGGAAACAAGACCAAAAAAGCTAAAAATAATGGTGTTATGTTGCTTGGAATAGTTTGTAGGAATCATTTGCTCCAGATTTACCAACACTGTATTTCTCCCCTTAAGGCTATTAATTGTTTACACTCTCTTCTACTGTAGTGTGTAGTCGTCTATCCTTGTCAGAAGTAAATAGATAAATAAATAAATGAGAAAATAAATAATGGTGAATGAAGGATGTGTGTCGTGTTGTGTCGTGTTGTGTCGTAAACTTATATCACACAGAGGTGGATGGCTAGCACACACACACACACACACACACACACACACACACACACACACACACACACACACACACACACACACACACACACACACACACACATACATAGATAGATACACACATAGATACAGACTCACATACATACACACACACACATACATATACAAATACATACACACACACATACATATACAAATACATCCACATACATAAACACACATACTCACCAACCCCCCCCCTCCCACATACAAATATATACACATACTTTACATACAAATATATACATACATACACACACAATGAGGCACCATTTATTATATTCTGTCATGTCTCCAATAATTTCTTTAACTACCTTCACCTCAAACCAAACCAACCCCCAATTCTCTTTCCAAGGCCACTCACCGCCCCCTCCTCCACTCTTTAACCCCCTACATACAACCCCCACCCCCTCACCTCTCAACACTCTACCCCTTTCTCTATCAACCCCCCACTCACTCTCCTTGCAACCACCCTTTACTTTGCAACCCAACCTCTTCTCATTGCAACATTTCATCACTACTCTGCAACCCCATTCTACAACCTTCCCCCCACCCCTTTACAACCTTCCCCCATCCTTTGTAACTCTTCCCCACACCCTCCTCGCAACCCCCCACCCCCCCTCCTCTCCTCGCAACCCCCCCAACCCCCCAACCCCTCCCCCCTCCTATTGGTTAGTATGGCAACCAAGTAACACATTAAATATTCCTAGAAATAGACGTGGTGGTGGTGGTGGTAGTGGTGGTGGTGGTAGTGGTAGTGGTAGTGGTAGTAGTGGTGGTAGTAGTGGTGGTGGTAGTGGTAGTAGTGGTAGTGTTTCTCCCCCTCTGCTCACCTCCTAACTCTCCCTTTCTCACGCACACCTCACTAATAATACCATCTCATTTTCCTTCTCACTCTCTCTTTCTCTTTCTCTCTCTCTCTCTCTCTCTCTCTCAGTCAGTAGAATAGAGGCAGGTCAAGTCAGGTGTCCCAGTTACCTCCACCATAACAAAAATAAGCATGCATCAAGGTTCGGTTTGATAATCAGGTCAGGTCAGGTCAGGTCATGAGTGCCAGTTTTAGGTTGGTAGTCAGGTCAGGTCATGAGTGCCAGTTTTGGGTTATGGTAGTCAGGTCAGGTCAGGTCAGGTCAGGTCATGTTTCACCACCACTACTAGGCAACACAATGTAAACAAACTGATACCATCTTGTTACGTGCACTGATCAAGTTACGTGTTACTCTTACGTAATGTATGTATGTATGTATGTATGTATGTATGTATGTGTGTATTTATGTATGTATGTATGTATGTATGTATGTATGTATGTGTGTATTTATGTATGTATGTATGTATGTATGTATGTATGTATGTATGTATGTGTGTGTGGACTTGCTTATGACGTCACCGTAATGTCTCGTATATAATATTGTGCACTGGTGACCTAACCTAACCTAACTTAATCAAATCTACCACGCCTTACCTGACCTGACCTGACCTGACTTGATCTTCCCTAACCAAAGCACACCAGACTTGATCTAAAATAACTTCATCTAACCCAACCTAACCTAACCGAAGCAACTCTACCCAAACCTGACCTAAGCTAACCTGACTCAAGTAAATCTACCCACACCTGACCTGACCTAATCTAACTTAAACAACTCTACCCATATATGACCTAATCTAACCGAAGCAAATCTACCCATATATGACCTAATCTATATAACCTAACTAACTAACTCCCACAGGTCGGAGAAATATGGAGAATTGACTGACAAACTAAAATCGATGCTGGACAAAAATGACTTCAGTAACACAACGGCAGCTGAACTACTCCAGGATGTGCCCGAGAAAGGATGGAAAGATCTCCAGGTGACACACACACACACACACACACACACACACACACACACACACACACACAAATATAAATATATAACCTGCACTTATGTCTGCAATACACACACACACACACATACACACACATACAACATCCACACCTATACCTATGCCTGCAACACCAATACATATCATAAGCATAAAACACACACATACACACACATGATAATAATGTTACTGTTTTCCACCTTTACCCCTCAATTAGATTACATTAATATGCATTTATTTATATTGTTACTTACTTACTGTCCCTTAATAATAACATTCTCGTGCCTGATATAATGTTACTTACTATACTATAAAACTTTCGTCCCTGATTAGTTAAAATAGACTAAAAACAATAGACTCTGATAAGATTACATTTATTATTTCTGTCTGTCACTAACTCTGTCCCTAACCCCGTCCCTCCTTGCCCGTCCCTCCTTCTCTCCTTCCCCGTCCCTCCTTCCCTCCTTCCCCGTCCCTCCTTCCCTCCTTCCCCGTCCCTCCTTCTCTCCTTCTCCGTCCCTCCTTGCAGCCCAGAATGTTGATGTCTATGAAGGAGGAGGCTGCGGTGGAACTCATCAACGATAAAACTGGAAAAGTGCCTAAACGCTTACAAGCCGAATTCAATCGACTCTTACTAGCCAACAAGACCGATACAGTGGTCCTCGATGAAGCCAAGACTAAACTCCTCAAGGTAAGTCAGGTCATGTTACGTCAGGTCAGGGCAGGTCAAGTCAGGTCACGTCAGGGTTCAGGAGAAATCACCACTTATAATAGTTTTCATAGGATTAATAATCAATGTTTCTTTTAATTAATTGGTTCCTCCACTTAAAATATTCCAGGAAACAGCTGGTTCAGATTAATAAAAGATAATGGTGGCTGGCCTGTTGTTTGGAATAGTTTGGAGGAATCGGTTGCCCCAGATTTATACCACCAACACTCCCAAATTATTCTAGTGTTCAGTATTTATTTATTTGAAAAAAAAAAAAAAAAAAAAAAAAAAATGCATGTTCTAAAATCATAAAATGGATGAAATTCTTTGAGATAAACAAGCATGTATGATGTATGATGTGGATTGTATTTTATAATGATTGAAAATATCTAAAAAATATTAAATGCTTGCACTATTCCTTAACTAAACTTATCTAACCTAACCTATTATCCCTAACCCAACCTAACCTAACCTAACCAACCCTAATATCTCTCACTTAACCTAACCTAACCAACCCTAATGTCTCTCATCCTAACCTAACCTAACTTAACCTAATATCACTCTCCTAACCTAACCTAACCTAATATCTTTCATCTAACCAAACCTAAATTAAATCCTATTGTCTCTCTTTTAAATGTAAACAATTGCTAACTTATGCTGATTTTTATATACATTTGCATGCGTGTATATTAATTATAATAATAATACAAAAATATAATTCTTTTTTACGTCAAATCACTCCTAGTATCTTAATTATTTAAAAGATTCATACCATCCAGACGAAGAGAGAGAATATTTTGTTTTTTAAGTTCTTTATGTATATGTAGGATGATTATAGTGAAGTATCTCCTTTAAATACATGCAGTACATCCGTTTTCTGTAATACTCTCTATTCCCTTCTGCTCCCTAAAAATAAAAAAAAAATAAAGATGATAATAATAAAATTGTGTGCAATTTTTTTGTTTTTGTTTGCTGTGATGATGATTTATTAATATACTAAAAATATCATAACGTGTGTGTATAAACATATTTTATTTTGGGTATGATGTTAAATAATAAAATAAACATAATAATAATAACGTGTGTGAATATGTCTAAATATTTTTTTTTTTGGTTTGTGTGCTTTTAATTACTCATGTTTGCTGCCTGATAATGATGATGATGATGGTGTTATTGATGATGATGATGATGATGATGATGATGCTGATGTTGACTGCTGATGTTGTGAGCAGTGTGCTGAGCTGATCAAGTCAGGAGGAAAGACCAAACCTTCAGGATGTGAGGTAGAGATGTCATTTACTGATCTCAGCATGCTTACAGAAAAAGTATAGGAAAATAATAATAATAATAATAATAATAATAGTAATAATAATAATAATAATAATAATAATAATAATAATAATAATAATAATAATAATAATAATAATAATAATAATAATAATAATCATAATCATAATAATAATAATAGTAATAATAATAATAGTAATAATAATAATAGTAATAATAATAATAATAATAATAATAATAATAATAATAATAATCATAATAATAATAATCATAATAATAATAGTAATAATAATAATAATAATAATAATAATAATAATAATAATAATAATAATAATAATAATAATAATAATAATAATAATAATAATAGTAATCATAATAATAATAATAATCATAATAATAATAATAATAGTAATAATAATAATAATAATAATAATAATAATAGTAATCATAATAGTAATAGTAATAATAATAGTAATAATAGTAATAGTAATAGTAATAATAATAATAATAATAATAATAATAATAATAATAATAATAATAATAATAATAACAATAATAATAATAATAATAATAATAATAATAATAATTGTATAAATGTAGAAAATAGGAAGACTAATTAAAGCCTAAATGTATGTTAGAGTATAGGTGATATAAAGAGGTTCGAGTTAAGTCACACTCTTACACCTCTTTCCTCCGTCCTTCAACCTCCGTCCTAGGGTATGTTTTCATTTCCTTAGTGCTAAACCATTCGTTCGTGGGTCGGAATTACCATAGGCTTAGTTAAGACCAAAAGAATACTATAAAAAAAAGTCTGTTCAAAATTTGTGTTCCACTAGCCTCTATCTATCTATCTATTTCTATCCGTCTATCTATTGCTATTTCTATCTATCTATCTAACTATATATTTAGCTATCTATCGCTATTTCTATCAATCTATGTAACTATCTCTATCTATCTATTTCTATCTATCTAAGCATAAGAGGCCAAAAGGAACAAAGTTTTGAATAGAATACTAGTCTAGTGGTCTTGTCCATAGTTAGTTAGTTTGTTAAAATGGAAGAGGATTTTTGTTGTCAACTGTACATATGGACATTTATAGATAGGCAAGAGTTAGATCCGTAGTTTAAAAAAAATTGAGGGCCCTTACTGGAGCTCTATGAACCCTCCAAATAATCCAGGCCACAGAACGCTTCAGTGTTTCTAATAGGGAATCTGTTGCCTGGAGTACTTTGGAGGATTCATTAAGCTCCAGTAAGGGCCCTCAAATTTTTAAAAACTACTTGCGTTAGTCAGCATGTGCATGAGTGAGTGAATAAACTTTCTTGAGTGAATAACCTTCCCTTGAGTGAATAATCCTCCTTCCTCCTCTTTCTCTTCTCTATCACTATCGTCTCTTCGTAAATAATTATAAACTATTGAATGGATAATAATGTTTTTTGTGTTACCGAGTGATGTGTGAATAAAAATAAAATAAAAATAAAAGTAAACAGAAGCACTGCAACATTTAAAACCATCACCACCACATTAACATAAAAAAACAAAAAACTAAAGATGAAACTATAGCAGAGGTACCATGATATTCACCACCACAACATCCCACACCAACCCTCCCCCCCACACACAAACACCCCCCCCCCCCCACACACAAACACACCAACACCACCACCATCACCCACACAAACCCAAACACACCACACATCACCACCACCATCACCATCATCCCTTCCTGGTGATCACAGATGAACTTGGTAGAAGCTGAAACCCTGCTGGCCAGACTTGGGATGCAGGACCAATGGACTAAGGATATGATTCAGACACTAGACTTGGCAGCCCTCACTCTCCCAGTCTGTATGGATCGAGTCACTAACGCAGAATCCAGGGAACGGCTGTGAGTGGATTCATTTTTTGTTGTATCTTTGTGAGGTACTGTAGTGTGTGTGTGTGTGTGTGTGTGTGTGTGTGTGTGTGTGTGTGTGTGTGTGTGTGTGTGTGTGTGTGTGTGTGTGTGTGTGTGTGTGTGTGTGTGTGTGTGTGTGTGTGTGTGTGTGTGTGTGTGTGTGTGTGTGTGTGTGTGTGTGTGTGTGTGTGTGTGTGTGTGTGTGTGTTGTGACATGACGTAGGGAGTGTTTTTGTGATGCCTGCATCTGCGTACGTGCTCAGATAAACATAGTTTTTCCCTTACAAAATAAATTTATAATAATAATAAAAATAGATAAATAAAAAACAACAGCACCCAATAACATTACTCTACAATTATTTCCCGACAGACTTGTCATAATTGCCAAGTGCGAGGTTACCTCCCCTCCCTCCGGCTGCCCATCACGTGAGATAGTTGGCGGCCTAAAGAACTTAATCGAGGTACAGAAGTATGGTCCAGCCAGCACCATAACCAAGGAGAAGGTGGAGACATGGGGAGGCATAGACAAGATACCCAAATCCCTCACCAACTTCATACCCACGGAAATGGTCAAGGAGTTTAAGAGCGCTATTAAGCAGGTGTGTGGGTGATGGATTGTCTCTCTCTCTCTTTAATTTTTAGATTTCAGTCTCTGTCTATATTCGTCTGTCTTTCTGTCTCACACACACCTTCCCAGACAACAGTGGCCTTCCCTTCCCCACACCACTACAACTAACACCCCTTCCCTTCCCTTCCCTTCCCTTCTCCACACCACTACAACTAACTTTACTTTCCTTTCCTTTCCCTTCCCTTCCCTTCCCTTCCCTTCCCACACCACCACAACTAACACACCTTCCTCACTGTTTTCAGATGAGCTTCGACGTGGATTTCACCACCAACAACGAGAACTGGAAGCGTCGGATATGTGAAGTGGAAAATTGCAAGACACTCACTAAGGACACAGTAAGTCCCACAGTTAGTCCCACAATAGGTCCCACATTGAATCCTACAGTATGTCCCACAATAAGTACCACAGTAAATTCTAGTCCCACAATTAGTCGTACAGTAAGTCCCACAATATAAGTCCAACATTAAGCACATACCACAGTAAATTATAATCTCACTATAAGTCCTACAATAAGTCACACATTAAGTCCCACAGAAAGTCCCACTATAAATCCTAAACCTACAATAAATCTCACCTCATTTCTCTACACATCATTATCATCATCATATTTACTCTCCAAACATTTTAATTTAAATTCCGTGAGTTGGTTTGTTTTCTCTGCATTACACAAATAATGCTTAGTTTAATTGTTTTACCATCTATCTATCTGTCTGTCTCTGTATGTATGTATGCATGTATGGAATGTATGTATGTACAGTATGTATGTTATACTGTCTGTCTCTGTCTGTATGGTATGTATGTATGTATGGAATGTATGTATGTACAGTACGTATATTATACTGTCTGTCTGTCTGTCTGTCTGTGCCTAAGAGAGCCGCTTATGATAACAACACTTCTATCCACGCCCCCAACAGGTGAAAGATTGGTATGATAACATGGGAGGTCTCAAGTCCAGGATTACCCCCTCTGACATCCCCGAGGCAGCCATGCAAAACACAGAAGTATCCACAGCCATTATTAGCAACGCCGAGGAGGAGAAGAGTGACATGAGACCAGGGGTGAGTAGAAGATTTGGTTTGTTGTCGTGTGTGTGAAGTTGAGAGCTGATGTTTTTTTTGTTTTTGTTTTTGTCGTCGTATTTGAAGTCTAAACCTCTCCTAACCTATCCTAACCTAACCTAACCTAACCTAACCTAACCTAACCTAACCAAACCTAATTGAGTGATACGAGACCTGAAGTGAGCAGAATGTTTTTGTTTGTTGTCGTGTTTACAATGTATATATATAGAAAGATGTATGCAGGAACATTCATTCTCTTAATCAAGGGAGGACATTTGTATTTTTTGCGACAGAACATCATTATTTTGTTCATCTGGTCGTGTTTCCTGGCATACTTTGGAGGAATCATGGCGTCCCAATATAATAAAAGTGAATTACCCCTATAAGGAAACCCTACCTCGACCCAAATACATAACCCTCTTAAGGAGAGATTCTATTGTTGGTAAATTGGAAGGCTACTGATTCCGCCAAAAAAAAAAAAAAAAAAAAAAAAAAAAAAAAAAAAAATTGTAGGCATCAGAAACCTTCAAAATCACCAACAAAAGAATCTCCCTATATAATTAATTAAGGTCTTGTGAGGGAGATAATACTGATTAATGCCGTCTATTTCCCCACAGGACGCCCGAAGAATAATGAAGAAGAAACTGGGAGACTTTAATAAGGATGCTACAACTGTTGACCAAGGGAACATTAATGATATCGGTAAATATTTTTGAAGTACTGTATGTGTTTTCTTATGTCAGTTTATTCGTGTCATCTATTTATTTCTCTCTTAAATCCTTGCCTCTAACCTCTTCTCACTTTATCTGTTTGTTTGTGTGTCTCTGTGTCTCTCTTTCTGTGTGTCTGCATATCCATCTGTATGTCTGTCTGTTCTGTCTGTTTCTCCCTGACTTCCTCATTTCATCCCTCGTCTCCATCTCTCACTGTCACACACACACACACACACACACACACACATACACACACACACACACACACACACACACACACACACACACACACACACACACACACACTATATATATAAGCCAACTCTCACACACTCTCTCACAACAACAATAGGGGGTCACGTCTTGGCTCGTGGACCCACCTGTTTCCTCAAGACCACTGGGGACAAGAATCTGCTGGGGGGCATCCTTACCGCTTCCTCTGCCAGTATAAAGGGAATGAAGGGACCTGAATACATGTCCAAGGTTAGTTAGTAATGTAAGGTAATGTAGTCTATCCTCCTTGGTGTTGTAGCTGGAGTTACTATAAGTATTGGGTGTTGTGTTGTGTTGTGTTGTGTTGTATTTAGAGTGAGGGTATGAATTTTAGGTTTCATGTATTTTTATTGTTGTAATGATTATAGTTGTTGTTGTTTTGATTATAATTATCATCACCATCATCATCACTACCACTACCACCACCACAACCCCCATCAAAACTAGTATAACCACATTATCACCATCCACCACCACCACCATCACCACAACCTCCTCCCTTCTCTCTCTTTCTCACACACACACACAGACAAGGACGTTGACTGAGGCGTGTATGAATGAAGCCATGCCTGATGGTGGCGCCTTCACACACACCAAAGTCGAGGAGAACTTCAAGCCTTTCATTACGGCCAAGCTGCTTCAAGACCAAAAAAAAGACATCCTCATACAGATAACACAGAGCGCCGAGAGGAACAATGATATGATGACGTTGAGAAAGATTGAGGCTGTACATTCTAAGGTGAGTGAGTGAGTGAGTGAGTGCTACTGAGTGACTGATTGAGCCTATACCTGTTCATCAGTCGGTCAGTCAGTCAGTCAGATAATTAGTACCGTATACTTTGGGTACGTCGGAGCGCCTTCAGTTCTGTGTAAACATGAAAGTATGGAAGGAGAAATTGTGGGACCTGGTGTGAGAGGCAGACCACCAGTTAGATGGCAGAACAGAGTGGAGGAATATGTAAAGGAGAGAAACATGAGGGGCAGGGGAGGGCTGGACCAAGTAAGGAGGGGAGTGTCGGAACAGGGAAGACTGGAAACACTTCTGCCGTGGCCATACCTTTGGGGGGAGTTTCTGGAGGGAACGAGGAGCCAGAACTATAGATAGATAGATAGATAGAGCACCTTCATTCCTCCTCCAATGTATGTCAGGAAACAGGACCATGTGAGCTAACATAATGGTGGCCTACTGTTGCTTGGAATTGTCTGGAGGAATCGGGTGCACCAGATTTATCAACACTGTATTACTATTAATTTAATTAAGATACTCAATCTGTCTAGTTCCTAAATCCAAGAGTTAATTGATACATACTCTCAAATTTTCACATATGTTGCATAATTATATACACATTGGAATATTAATTTCTCTCTCTCTGTCACACACACACACCAACACACCACCTAACTCCTACTGCGTGCCCTTCAGGTCTCAGCACAGGAGGCCATCGAGTTTCCGACCTTCATCCGAGACTACCTCACCGTTTCAGCCATTGAGAGTTCCTCCATCAATGATCTCACACAACTCTCTATAGACATGGACCCTTTTGCACTCCCGGTAAGTCAGTAATACTATAAAAAAAAATAATAACTTTTTTTTTTTTTTTTTTTTTTTTATCATACTTTCAGAGGTAGGAAGGTAGGAAAAGAGAGACAAGTGCCTTTTTTTGTTGGAAAGATAATTATATATATATCGTAAGTAGCAAAATAACTGATTAATTCACTAACCATCATATCATCATCCCCATAATAATTGAACTAACTAGTAAATTAACTAACCATGCAACCAATTACTGAACCTGCTTATCTAACTATCTCACTATGGTCCAGACTACCTACCCATATAACTACCTAACTAACTAACTAACTAACCAACCAACCAAAGTATAACCCATCCACCTCACTAACTAACTAACTAACTAACACAACGCCCCTCCTTCTCCTCCTCCTTCTCCTTCTCCTCCTCCTCCTCCTCCTCCTCCTCCTCCTGCTGCTCCTCCTCCTCCTCCTCCTCCTCCTCCTCCTCCTGCTCCTCCTCCTTCTCATCCAACAACAACAAACAACAACAACAGTGTGTAAAGGGTGCAGAGATGGCTTGGGGAGGGATGACAACAGTGACCGTCTCAGACATCACTGCCAACATTGGACTGCTTCAGTGTATGAGTGCCAATCAGGCCAACAAGGTGCCGAGTAATGTTATCTTCGACGTGTTTGATGTCATTAAGAACAAGGGTATACTGTCTCCTGAGGCTGTGAGTATATAGTTTGTTAATCTATCACTACCATTATTATCACCTATATAGGAAAGTCTATATATATAAGGGATGGATATTGAATTATTATTTTATCTTATTATTATTAAGGGAAATTCTATAGGGGATGGATATTGAATTATTCTTTTATCTTATTATTAAAGGGATGCATCTTTTAGTTTATTTGTAAAGAGGATGAATACAATTTCTTTTATCTCATTATCAAAGGGATAGATATGTATTATCTTAGTTTATTTGTAAAGAGATGAACATTATATTTTCATAATTAATTTATTATTTAATATCCCATCATAGTTTTACTATTATGATTACGGCCCCCTTTTCTCTCTCTCTCTCTCTCTCTCTCGAATTTAAAGATCCCACATTGTTTTTTATTTTGATTACGACTCTCTCTTTCTCTCTCTCTCTACAGAATTTAAAGATCCCACATTGGTTTTGATTACGATTCTCTCTTTCTCTCTCTCTCTCTCTCTCTCTCTCTCTCTCTCTCTCTCTCTCTCTCTCTCTCTCTCTCTCTCTCTGACACACCATACCCCCTCTTCTATAAAACAGTGTCGAGTGTTTGCTAAGAAGGTGGAGGACTGGTACAAGGAGATCTCAGGTGACGATGATGCTGACAAACAGGAGGTGTGGGAGAACATTTACCTGGGGGAACTGGAGAAGATCCCACCCTGTGTCTATGCCGAGTTTGGGTGAGTGGGGAAGGTAGGAGGAAGGGGGTAGGGGGGAAGGTTCACAAGTCCTACGGTATTATATTAATTTGTTTATGTATTAATTAATTAATTATTATTATTATTGTTGTTATTATTATTATTAATATTATCATTATTATTGTTATTATTATTATTATTATTATTATTATTATCATTAATATTGTTATTATTATTATTATTATTATTATTATTATCATTAATATTGTTTTTATTATTATTATTATTATCATTATTATCTTTATTATTATTATTATTATTATTATCTTTATTATTATTATTATTATTATTATTATTATTATTATTATTATTATTATTATTATTATTATTATTATTATTATTATTATTATTCCCTAACAGAGCCCTAAACCTGGACCTCCTTGGACGCCCTGGTCGTACTGTAGTGTTAAGAAGGCTCTGTGCTGCCAAGAACTATCACACCATTACACCTTTGGTCAGGAGGAGGATTGTCAATGACTTACTCGAGAGAAGGGTGAGTCACTACACTTTATATAGGAACGACTTGATCTAGGAACGACTTTATCTAGGGAGGACTTGATCTAGGAACGACTTGATCTAGGAACGACTTTATCTAGGAACGACTTTATCTAGGAACGACTTGATCTAGGAACGACTTGATCTAGGAACGACTTGATCTAGGAACGACTTGATCTAGGAACGACTTTATTTAGGAAGGACTTTATCCATGAATTACTTTATCTATGAATTACTTTATCTATGAATTACTTTATCTATGAATTACTTTATCTATGAATTACTTTATCAATTAATCACTTTATCAATGAATTACTTTATCAATTAATTACTTTATCAATGAATTACTTTATCAATGAATTACTCAAGAGAAGGGTTGTCCCCCTATTCTCACAATCACCAAACCCTCCCCACACCCCAAGCCTGTCCCCTACTCCCCCACACACACACACCCTTAACGTTACTCATATATTATAGGGCATCTGTTTCGTGGTATAGTTTGGAGGAATCAACAGACACTATCCCATTCACCAACAAAAAAATCTCCCTTTTAACTAATACTACATAAATTTTAATCCTAATGTCCCTGACCTTTATTATTTTAACCTCTCGTCTCCAATCATGTGAACCCCTGGCTGGATATTATGAAATCGTGACCTCTCTTTCAGATCGGGGAAGGCCAGGTGACCCCGTGTGACCTAGACATTCTGGGTCAGTGTGCCTTTGACATCAACGCTAACTTGTTAAAGAACATGAATGAGGTGGCCAAAGTCAACTATATCATGAAACTACAGGTGAGTGAGTGAGTGAGTGAGTGAGTGAGTGAGTGAGTGAGTGAGTGAAATAGGTATAAGAGATGGTGGGTCATTTGTAGATGGTGGTGTGGTACAGTAAGTTAGTTGATGTGTGTGTGTGTGTGTGTGTGTGTGTGTGTGTGTGTGTGTGTGTGTGTGTGTGTGTGTGTGTGTGTGTGTGTGTGTGTGTGTGTGTTTGTGTGTGTGTACGTGTAGCGATAAATAAGATTCACCAAACACAAACAAACCACATTACTTAAAAAAAAATCCATAAAAAAAAAAAAAAAACGAAATAAATTATAGTCCTACCACCACCACCACCACCATCACCACCACCATTTCTTGCCCTTCTTCCCCTTCTGCAGGAGCTGATGAAGATGGGGTCGCCTGGGGGAACGTGGGTGGATTACGGGTGTCAGGATGCAGCCACCAGGGGTCAAGTGGGTGTTATTCTCACTCAAGTTAAAGGGTGAGTTTCAAGTGTGTGTGTGTGTGTGTGTGTGTGTGTGTGTGTGTGTGTGTGTGTGTGTGTGTGTGTGTGTGTGTGTGTGTGTGTGTGTGTGTGTGTGAATGTAACCCAACCCAACCTAACCATACTACACCCAACCCAACCCAACCCAATACAACCCAACCAAATCAAACCTAATGCGACCTAAGCAAACCAAATAGAACACACACCTAACCTAACCTAACCAAATACATATAACCTAACCCAACCAAACCTAATACAACCCAACCCAACCCAAAGCTATGACCTAACCTGTTAACCCTAAGAACGTAGACGTCTGTATGTGTGTGTATGTGTGTTACAGTGAACCAAGTACCTGGAAGACTGCTGAAGATGTATCCTGCCTACTGGACACATTACAACCTTACCAGAGAGATGCCATACCCCCCGAGGTGTTTACATCGGTGTCTTGTCCACGTGGGATGAGTCCGTTCTCTACAGTCATACCCGTGAGTGATGGATGGATGGATGGATGGTGAGGGGAAAGGAGGGTGGTGGGATGAAGGAAATGAGGAAGGATGGTGAGGGGAAAGGGGGGGGATGTGATGAAGATGAGGAAGGAATGGATGGGATGAAGGAGGTGAGTGATGGATGGATGGATGGTGAGGGGAAAGGAGGGGTGGTGGGAGGAAGATGAGGAAGGATGGGATGGGATGAAGGACGTGAGTGATGGATGGATGGATGGTGAGGGAAAAGGAGTGGGATGGGATGAAGGAAGATGAGGAAGGAAGGGATGGGATGAAGGACGTGAGTGATGGATGGATGGATGGTGAGGGGAAAGGAGGGGTGGTGGGAGGAAGATGAGGAAGGAAGGGATGGGATGAAGGAGGTGAGTGATGGATGGATGGTGAGGGGAAAGGAGGGGTGGTGGGAGGAAGATGAGGAAGGAAGGGATGGGATGAAGGAGGTGAGTGATGGATGGATGGTGAGGGGAAAGGAGGGGTGGTGGGAGGAAGATGAGGAAGGAAGGGATGGGATGAAGGACGTGAGTGATGGATGGATGGATGGTGAGAGGAAGGAAGGGATGGGATGAAGGAGGTGAGTGATGGATGGATGGATGGTGAGGGGAAAGGAGGGGTGGTGGGAGGAAGATGAGGAAGGAAAATGTTGAGAGGAAAGGAGGATATATGATAAAGGGGATGAGGAAGGAGGGGATTAAGAAGAATGATGAGAGGAAGGAAGATGTTGAGAGGAAGGAGGGGATGAGGAAGGGGGATGAGATGATAGAGGAGGTGTGAAAGTAGGATATGTTGAGGGAGTGTGAAAGTAGGATATGTTGAGGGGGTGTGAAAGTAGGATATGTTGAGGGAGTGTGAAAGTAGGATATGTTGAGGGGGTGTGAAAGTAGGATATGTTGAGGGGGTGTGAAAGTAGGATATGTTGAGGGGGGGTGAAAGTAGGATATGTTGAGGGAGTGTGAAAGTAGGATATGATGAGGGGGGGTGAAAGTAGGATATGTTGAGGGAGTGTCCTAATGTGTATATTTATAAAAAAACTGTACATAAAAAAAAAACACAAGTTACACAGATTGGTTTGTGTTTCAGACGGAGTGTAAGGACTACTACAAAAAGGCTAATATGGAAATAATGAAACAACAGGCCAGTAAATGCATCAACCTGAGGAAGGAAGGTAAGATGTATTCCTCCCTCCATTTATGTGTGTGTGTGTGTATGTGTGTGTGTGTGTTCCCCATTACCAATTACCAATTACCAATCCAAATCCATTCCCCAGCCTCTCACCACTCACTCACTCCCCTTTCCCACCTTCCCCAATCCCATCCCACCACCACTCCCTTCCCTTATCAACACACCACTCAGTACTCTCTCACCCCCATCACCACCACCACTCCCTCACCCCTCCCACCACCACTCCCTCACCCCTCCCACCACCACCACACTCCCTCACCCCTCCCACCATCACCACCACACTCCCTCCCACCACCACCACCACTCCCTCACCCCTCTCACCACCACCACCACCACAACACCACTCCCCTAACTAAACATCCCCTAAACCATTTCTCCTTCCTTCCCCACCTCGACCACCACCAACAACACAAAAAACTCTCAGACGGATACAACTCTGCCTGTGACAAGATATCGTGTAATGGTATTCTCGTGTTGAGCTCTTCTGAACTCTCCCAGCTTCCTATTGATGATGTGTATGGTAACCTGGAAGATCTGGCTTTACCTGACATCACAGTGGAACAGGCTAAGGTTAGTACTTACTGATAAATTTGATGTTGATGATAATGATGTTGATAGTGATGATGTTAGTTGCTGTTATAGAGTAGTTGTAGAAGGAGGAGGAGGAGTAGGAGGCATAAAAAGAGTAGGTGGAGGAGGAGGAATAGGAGTAGGAGGAATTAAAAGAGTATGTGGACGAGGAGTAGGAGGAATATAAAGAGTAGGTAGACGAGGAGGAGGGAGAGTACTAAGAATAGGAGGAGGGAGAGTAGTAAGAGGAGTACGATTCGGAGGAATATAAAGAGTAGGTGGACAAGGAGTAGGAGGGAGTAGAGAGTAGTAAGAGGAGTAGGAGTAGGAGGGAGTGGAGAGTAGTAAGAGGAGTAGGAGTAGGAGGGAGTGGAGAGTAGTAAGAGGAGTAGGAGTAGGAGGGAGTGGAGAGTAGTAAGAGGAGTAGGAGTAGGAGGGAGTGGAGAGTAGTAAGAGGAGTAGGAGTAGGAGGAGGAAGAGTAGTTATAACCACACACACCAACACAACACAACACAACACAACCATCTCATTCCCTTCCCTTCCCTTCCCTTCCCTGTTGTAGGTTCTGATGGCCAAGGTAACAGAGAAAAAGAAACTGGAAGACCTGACCAATGATGATCTGGGTCGTATTGGTTCCCTGTACAAGGCTATGACCGCTAAGAACGTGGAGGACCTGCCAGACTTCACCCCTGCCAATAGTATGGACGCCGTGCATGCCATAGGACGCCTCAAGGACATACCCAAGGACATTGTACGTACACAATAATGATGATAATAGTAATAGTAATAATAATAACAACAACAATAACAGTAATAGAAATAATGATAATAATAATAATGATAATAATAATAATTTTGTAATAATAAAATAACAACAATAACAATAATAGCAATAATGACAATAACAACAATAACCATAATAATAATAATAATAACAACAATAACAATAACAGCTATAACAATACCCACCAACAACACCTACGTCTAAAAACAACAACAACAACAACAATTATTTCCTTCCATCCACAGGCCACGAAACTGAAGGAGAAAATATTGGCGGAATACAAAAAGCCTGCTGACCTGTCCTCTGAAGACCTAATGATGCTGGGAAACCTGGTGTGTGTGTTTACCAAGGACGAACTGAACAAAGTGCCCAACGATGTATTCAGGTGGGTAGTGGTGGTGGTGGTGGTGGTGTTGGTAGTTGTAGTGGTCTTGTTGTTGTTGGTTGTGTTGGTAGTGGTGGTGGTGGGACGTGTAATATATATATATATATATATATATATATATATATATATATATATATATATATATATATATATATATATATATATATATATATATATATATATGCAAAACAACCACTGGAGAAAGGAAACAGGAACAGTGAGTACTTTCATTTAATACATCTTCAGACCGACAGAGTCTGTCTGAAGATGTATTAAACGAAAGTACTCACTGTTCCTGTTTCCTTTCTCCAGTGGTTGTTTTGCATCTATTTGCTTCATGGTGTATTTGAAGTTACTGCATATATATATATATATATATATATATATATATATGTGTGTGTGTGTGTGTGTGTGTCTGTATCAACATATGAATGTATATCTCTCCTTGTACAGTATATGTGTGTGTATATCTCTTTCTCTATATTATGTGTACGTATCAATATAATATGCAAGTGTATCAATGTATATGTGGATCTATATAATTATGTGCACCTATCTATATATATATACAGTATTATGTGTGTATCAATGTATATGTGGATCAATACATGTGTACCTATCTATATAATTATACAATATTATGTGTGTATCAATGTATATGTGGATCAATATATGTGCCCCATCTATTTAATTATACAATATTATGTGTGTATCAATGTATAAATTATGTGGATCAATATATGTGCACCTATCTATATATATACAGTATTATGTGTGTATATAATTATGTACAAACGTTTACAGTTCGGCCATGAGATACTTGGACACCGTAGACTGTGGAAGTTTAATCGACACGAGACCAATAATAGAAAAGGCAAAAGCTGCTTATGAAAAAAAGGATATGCCTATGAACAAATGGGATGCTGCTACGGTGAGGTGGGGGTTAGGGTGGGTTGGGTGTGGGGTGGGGGTGGGGAGAGTGAGGTGGGGTTCGGGTTAGTTTGGGGTTGGGTTGGGCTGGGGAGAGTGTGGTGGGCTTCCGGTTAGGTTGGGGGTTGGGTTGGGTTGGGTTTGGGAGAGTGAGATGGGGTTGGGTTTTGGGAAAATACCAGCAATACGAATAATAATCATATTAATAATAATAATAAAAAATAATAATAGACAACACCAATAATAATAATAATAATAATAATAATAATAATAATAATAACAATAATAATAATAATAATAATAATAATAACAACAACAACAATAATAACACCCCCAACACCACTAATATACAACCATACCATCAACAACCAATATTCAGTAACAGACGTATAATATCATATGTGTGTTATATTTTTCCCTGGGTGCTCTAGATGTCTGAGATGAACCTGCTACTGAAGGGCATGAATCCAGAGGAGGTGATGACCATTCCTGAGACCGCCTTCGCTGGCATCACCCCAATGGGAATCTCGGTCTTGTCACCCCAGACGATCAAGGTGAGGGATGGATTTTTTTGGTAGTAATTGTTGTTGTTGTTAGGGAAGGTTTTTGTATATATTGTAGGTAGGTAGGTAGATAGTTGTTTGTTTGTTTGTTAGTAGTAGTAGTAGTAGTAGTAGAAGAAATAGTAGTAGTTGTAGTAGTAGTAGTTGTAGTTAGGGAAGGTTTTTGTATATAAGGTAGGTAGGTAGATAGTTGTTTGTTAGTAGTAGTAGTAGTAGTAGTAGTAGAAATAGAAGTAGAAGTAGTAGTAGTAGTAGTAGTAGTAGTTAGGGAAGGGTTTATAGTTGTATATATTGTAGACAGATAGATAGTTGTTTATTAGTAGTTGTAGTAATAGTCGTAATAGTAGTTAATAGACGACACAATAATATATTTCACATCTCTGTCTGTCTTTGTTGCAGGCGATCAAACTGGACCAACTGAGTAACCTGACGAGGAGCGCTGTCAGATCCTTCACGCCCCAACAGAAGGCCCAAATGTCCCCTGAAATGCTTAAGATTCTGGCCAAAACCGACCCCTTACCCTCGGCACCATTCAAGTCGGGGGCTGAAAGTGGTGAGCAGATTAGGCAGCTCTTTTTTTTCATTGTGTCTGTGTTTGTGTTTGTGTTTGTGTTTGTGTGTCTGTGTCTGTATGTCTTTGTGCATCTGTGGGTGTGTGTGTGTGTGTGTGTGTGTGTGTGTGTGTGTGCTTGTGTGTGTGTGTGTGTTTGTCTACATATTAAAAGATGCTAAAAAGGTGATAAATATGTCTTCCCTTTCAGCATATGGCGTCTCAACACGTTGGGTGGCTGTGTTAACTTTCGCAGGAGCCTTCTTGGTGCTGTAAGGTGTTATGGACGACAAGACAACGTGATAGAGAAGGATTTACAACCATACATACATCCAACATTGAACTGAAGTACTTTAAGCAGGAACGAGGAAGGAGGGAAGAAGAGGGAGTAAAGGAGTGAGGAAGGAAGAAAAAGAGGAAGGAAGGAAGGAAGTAGAGGGAAAATTGAGTGAGAGAAGGAAGAAGAGGGAAGAAGGGAGGGAGGGAAGTAAAAAGAGGAAGGAAGGGAGGGAAGGAAGAAGAAGAGAGAATGAAAGAAGGAAGGGAGGAAGGAAGAGAGTGAGAGAATGAAGGGAATAAGGGAAGGGAGTGAGGGAGGGAAGGAAGGAAGGAAGGAAGGAAGGGAGGGAGGGAGGGAAGGGTAGAGCTGGATTTCCATATCATATCACCTTCCTTCCTTCAGTTTGTTGTCATTATTTGATGTTGTGTTTTTAGTTTCAGACACACTAACTAAATAAATGGTTCAGTTTGTTTTCTCACTAAAATACACTCCTCTCTATCATATATTTTTCTCCATGCACCCACCCACTACATACTTAACTACAGCATATTAAATTTTCTCCTCATAAACCAATGGTGAATCTCTTGTTGCTCAACTGATATGGATTGACAGTCTATATTATTATGTGGACTGTATGTATCTATAAGTATTGTGAATTTAGACAACATTACTCCCATTTTTCACGTGGTTATATTTATGATTCGTATACCCCCACCACCATCACCTTTATAATTATCTTAACAGTGAAACCCAATGTCTGATTTTAAGGAAGGCAGGCACTTGTTATTTTTAGTTGTATTCATGTAGTTAGTTTTTCGCCCTAGTGGATTAAATAAGGTTAAAGAGGAATCAATGTAGTTAGTATCTGTACATTGTGTGTCGATTCCACAGTGGTTTGTTTTGGTTTGCAAGCACTCTGACGAAAGAAACTCAACTGTGTAAATGACTCAGGAGTGATATTATTTGTTGAATGAATTTGATGACTCCACTATGAAACTATGGTAATAATGGAATGGAACTACCAGACAGATTTTGTAGATATGGTAATAATAGAACTCCCTTTGTGGATATAGATACTGAGTTTGTTGGATATAATTAATTAGACTGATAAGTGTGGTTGGTTGGGGAGGATCATAACAAACTAAAAAAAAAAAGCCACTGTGGAATCGGCCCAATATTTACGATACAAAATTATGTATGTTCGGTACAAAGTGATTTCGTCCTATGTATCTCTAGTCATTGTGTATTGGAAGGTTATACTCTCCTGTGTGTGTGTGTGTGTGTGTGTGTGTGTGTGTGTGTGTGTGTGTGTGTGTGTGTGTGTGTGTGTTACCTCGTGTATCTCCAAGTGTGATTGTGTGTGTGTGTATGTGCATCAACCTTTGTATCTCCGTGTGTGTGTGTGTGTGTGTGTGTGTGTGTGTGTGTGTGTGTGTGTGTGTGTGTGTGTGTGTTACCTCGTGTATCTCCAAGTGTGTCTGTGTGTGTATCAACCTTTGTATCTCCGTGTGTGTTTGTGTGTGTATCAACCTTTGTATCTCCGCGTGTGTGTGTGTGTGTGTGTGTGTGTGTGTGTGTGTGTGTGTGTGTGTGTGTGTGTGTGTGTGTGTGTGTGTGTGTTCTTGCCTCATGGTGCCTTACTCACAGATCCTTTCAATAACGTCACTGAATTGCCCACAGTACATCAAATTATAATAAAAAATAAAATAAATAAATAAATAATATAAATAAAATAAAATAAAATAAATAAAATATAAATCCATACCGATATGAAAAGAAAGAAACCGAATTTAAAGATGATAAAGAATGAATAAAGAATTAGTCAAACCGGGAAGTGAACGAGAGAAAAAATAAATAAATAAATAATATGATAATTGATGACAGGAAATGTTTTTGTACTGTTTTGAAACCCTGAGACGTCACGTGATAATTTTTTTTGTATTAATCCACCTCTCATTATTATTATTATTATTTATATTATTTATATTATTATTATTATTACTATATATTTTTTTTTTTATTAATATTGTTACTATTATTATTACTACTATTATTATTATTATATATATATTTTTTATTATTATTATTATTATTGATATGTAAAATTATAATTGACAGCAAAATAGGTGTTAATCCGATATCAAAATGCATTGTATACCTGAATGAAATGTTGAGGCAGTGAGCCATAGGATTTATTTTTTTTCATATATCACACAAAAAAAAAAAATATATATTATTTATACACCAAGAAAAAAAAAGTAAAAAGTGAATATTAATAATTATGCCTCAGTTTATATAATATTATAACTTGTGTGGAATATCATAAAGTATTAATAATTGACATCTTGGCAGTATTAATTACCTACGGAAACATACATACATACATTATAATTATTACATACATACATACATACATAGTCTTATAATTTTACTACATGAATATTATCTTAGATTTCCCTGAATATTAAAAACAATAAATATATAAATGAATAATTAAATAAATAAATAAAATATAGTAAAAACAAAACAATAATATATATATAAACAAGTAAATAAGCAAAGAAATATAATAAACCAAACAATAAATGAATGAATAAATAAATAGATTAGTGAATAAACAAATATAATTATAAACAATAAAACAGAGAGAGAGAGAGAGAGAGAGAGAGAGAGAGAGAGAGAGAGAGAGAGAGAGAGAGAGAGAGAGAGAGAGAGAGAAAAAAGAGAGAGTGAGTGAGTGAATGAATGAGTGAGTGAGTGAGTCCCTCCTTGTATCTATGCATGTATGTATGTATGTATGTACAGTCATAGACAAAAATAATAATAATAATAATTATAATAATAATAATAATAATCAACCAGAAACTTTACAAATAAGTCGTTTATGCATTACCTAATTTAAAGTAAGCAGCTACTCGATAAAAAAAAAAAAAAAAAAAAAAAAAAAAAAAAAAAAAAACGCGCACACACACACACACAAACACACATTAAAAAAAAATAATGAGACCGTAACGAAAAATAATCCCGCAATCCTGCCAAGAGTAAATCCCTAATCCCTTTTATTATGAGAAGTGAAAACATTATTCGACGATAGAGAATATTGTTGTTGGTGTTTTGTTGTTTTTGTTGTTGTTGTTCTTGCTGTTGTTGTTTGTTTGGGGGATATATTGTAAACTCCTAATAGCCTATAGTTATACATACAAGGAAACACACGGTCCACTCAGCACACATTAAATTTCACACTTAGCATATTATAATCTCATTCTCTCTCTCTCTCTCTCTCCCTCTCTCTCTCTCTCACTTTCGTTCATCTCTCTTTTCTCCTCTCTCTCTCTCACTCTCTCTCTCTCTCTCTCTCTCTCTCTCTCTCTCGTTCATCTCTCCTTCTCTCTCTCACTCCCACTTTCGTTCATCTCTCTTTTCTCCTTTTCTATCTCTCTTTCATTTTCTCTCAATTTTGTATCTCTCTCTCTCAATTTTGTTCCTATCTCCCTCTCTCTCTCTCAATTTTGTTACTCTCATTTTCTTTTTTTTTCTCTCACACTCTTTCGTTCCCTTTAACAGAATGACTGCCTGGAGACGTCTAAAAAGAGTGACATTTTCCCTGTTAACTGAGTCTACCTGCCTGCAATGCCTTATTCACGGTCAAAAGAACAGTAATCTACCGTGAAATTACCACACACAGACACAAGAGAGAAAGAGAGAGAGAGAGAAAGAGAGAGGAGAAGAGAGGAGACTGGTGTGGTAGCTGATTTTTTTTTTTTTTTTTTTTTTTGCATAGAGTTGTATTGTCGGAGTGAGTTGTACTAAATGGCTTAATTTTCTTAGCAGTACAGTAGACCACCCTGCTTTTGGCTGGCTTGCTTCCTTCCTGTACTGTACATCTGCCGTCTCCTTGTCTGTGTGTGTGTGTGTGTGTGTGTATGTGTGTCCTCCACATTATACTGTTACAACAACACATCTCCATACTTCTTTATTACGTGTGTGTGTGTGTGTGTGTGTGTGTGTGTGTCCTCCTCCACATTGCATTATCTTAACATCTCCACACACCCTTACTGCAACAACAGGAGAGAGAGAGAGAGAGAGAGAGAGAGAGAGAGAGAGAGAGAGAGAGAGAGAGAGAGAGAGAGAGAGAGAGAGAGAGAGAGAGAGAGAGAGAGAGAGAGAGAGAGAGAGAATGGGACATGTGATAATCTTTGTTGTGCTTACAATGGCAGGACAAGTAGGTGGTGATTCACTATTTCTGCTCAGACATCAACACAAGTCTCTTAACACAATGGAAGGTGGCGAGTGACGAGGGAGGGAGGGAGGGAGGGAGGGAGAGAGAGAGGGAGGGAGAGAGAGAGGGAGGGAGGGGGAGGCTGGAACGAAGGAGAGGGGAGGAGAGGGAGGCTGGAACGAAGGAGAGGGAGGGAGAGGGAGACTGGAAAGAGGGGGAAGGAGAGGGAAGCTGGAACGAAGGAGTGGGAGGGAGAGGGATGCTGGAACGAAGGGAATGAAAGAGAGAGAGCGAGGGAGGAAGAGGGAGGCTGGAACGAAGGAGAGGGAGGGAGAGAGCGTAGGAGGGAGAGAGGGAGAGGGAGGCTGGAACGAAAAGAATGAATAGAGGAGAGAGAGGGAGAGAGGGAGGGATGACAGAGAGGTAGTGGATGAGGAGGGAGTGAAGGTGTGTGAAGGGGGGGTGAAGGTGGGAGTGAAGGGGGGGTGAGAGGGGAGGGGGTTGAAGTGTTAGAGGAGGAGATAGGTACATGTGTGATGGAATACAAGAACAATCCACCAATTAACACTGACGTAATTACAACACAGCCATTATTTAAAGGAAGCACCACCTCTTTTTTTTTTTTTTTTTTTTTTTTTTTTTTTTTTTTTTTTTTTGTAAATTGGATGGTTACTAAATCTTCCTAATTTTTTTTTTTTTTTTTTTTTTTTTTAATTGGAAGGTTACTAAATCCTCCTAATTATATCATGAAACAGATTCCCTATTAATAACTTAGAGGCGACTTGTTTCCTGGAATAGTTTGGAGGAATCACTCGAATTTGAGCAAAAAGGATGTAATCCCCTTAAAAAAAAATAAAAAAAATAATAATAATAATAATAAAAAATATATATATATAATAATAATAATAATAAAGAAGAGTGCAGAAATAAAATTAATTACATGTACGAATAATAACCCCAATTTACCTTTCCTTTTCCCAAGTAAAAAAAAAAAAAAAAAAAAAAAGTAAAAAAAAAAAAAATATATATACATAAAAACTTTCCTTAATTAATATCGAGCTGCTTTGCATATTAAATTACGGATTACAAACGTCGCTTCACCAACCCTCTTTTCTCTTGGTATCGATGCCGTCCTTGTTGTTAGCGTGGTGATTGGGGGCAGAGGGTGAGGTTAATGGGTGTTAATGGGGGGTAATTAGTGGTGTTGTTGAATGGGATAAAGGGGGAGGAAGGGGGGATAAAGGCGGAGGGAGGGACGATGTGGTGTCTTGGTAATAGGGGTGGTGGTGTGGGGTGTTGTGGTGGAGTGTGAGGTGAGGTGGGGTGTGGTGTGTTGTGGTGGAGTGGCAGGATAGGAAGGTAGGACAAGGCAGGGCAGGGCAGGCAGGACAGGGAAGGGCAGGATTATGCAGAACAAAAAATGGTACGACAGGAGGGCAAGACAATGAAGGACAAGGCAAGGAAAAACAAGTCATGGCAAGGGAGGCAGGACAAAGAAGGACAGGGTAGGGTAGGGTAGGACAGGAGAGAGTGTGTGGTAGATAAAGGCAAGACAGGGCAAGGCAGGACAGAGAAAGGTAGGACAGAGAAAAGTAGGACAAGGCAGGACAGGACCAGGTAAGATAGGAAGGACCACCACTACTTCCGTCAGATACCATCTTGTCGCCGGCAGCCAGGTGGTCAATGCCTTAGGTACACTTGATGGGACACTGTTGGAGGGGACATGGGGGGTTATCTGGGTGGGGGACATGTGGGGTTATCTGGGTGGGGGACATGTGGGGTTATCTGGGTGGGGGACATGGGGAGTAGGGGACTGATTCTTGAGTAACAGGGAATACTCAAGATAAGCATATAAATATATATATATGTAAAGAGAGAGAGAGAGAGGGAGAAAAGATAAAATTAGGATTATATATATATGTAAGAAGAGAGAGAGACGGAGAAAGAAGAGAGTAAACGAGAGAAAATAACGAGAAAAAACAAGAGAGGGAGAAGAAAAGAGTGACCCAGATAAGAGTGTTCAGAAGGTGCCGCCAAGAAGTCACTCCATTCTACAGCCTCATTCAATTCCAGCCTCAACAATAGCGGTGGGGGGGGGGGGGAAAGACGGAACCTCCCCCCCCCCCATGTACAGCTTGCCTTCCTTCCCCCTCACACCCTGCTCTCTTCCTTCCTTCCCATTTCCCTCCTTCCTCCCTTCCTCTGTGCTCCTGTTTATTCTATTATTATTATTATTATTATTATTATGAAGAATAGAAGGAATAAGAAGGAAGGAAGGAAGGAGGTTAATGTTCGTGTTTTTTTTTTTTTCTCCTTCCCTTGCCTTCGTAATTTCTCCTCTCTCTCACTTTTCCTCCTCAATCTCTCTCTCTTTTATCTTTCTTCCTCCTTATTTCCTTTCCTTCCTCTCATACCTCCCTCCTTTCTTTTACCTTCCTTCCTTCCTCCCTTCTTTCACCTTTCTCCTCCAAACCTCTCAATCTTTCTTTTCCCTCCCATCCTTCCTTCCTTCCCTCTTTCCTTTCTTTCACTATTACCCTATTTATCGCTCTTATCGTCTCTCCCTCCTTCCCTCCCTCCTTCTTTCCAAATCTCCCTCCCTCCCTCCCTCTCTCCCTCTTTCCAAATCTCCCCTCCCTCCTCCAGTTTTCTCTCCCCGTCATTCCCTCTCGTTCCATCATTTGTCTTTCCCTTTCCTTCTGATTATTCACCCGTCATTTCCTTCTCCCTTCCTCATTCTTCCCATCCCCTCCCTTCCTCCCTTTCCTTCCTTCCTGACTCTTATTCCCTTCCTTCATTCATTCATCATCATTTTCACCTTCCTTTTTCATTATTATCTCCTCCTTTCATTCTTTATTATCTATCTTCCTGTATTCCTTATTTTTATCTTTTCCTGCGTTCCACAATTCACTCTTTACTTCTCTTAATTACTCTTAGTTACTCTCTTTCTCTCTCCTCTTTACTTTCTCCTCTTTACTTTCTCCTCTTTACTTTCATTCTCAAATTATCTATTTCTTCTTTTCTCTACTTTTCTCCCTTTCTCCCTATCTTATTCCTCTTCCACCACCACCACCACAACCATCTCTCTCTCTCTCTCTCTCTCTCTCTCTCTCTCTCTCTCTAGCATCCCCCCATACTCCCATTCATCTCCCAGCTTCCCCCAGGTGTGACGTTAGTAGGCTTGTCTAATTAACTATGAGGTGGTGGTGGTGGTAGTGATGGTAGTTGTGGTGGTGATTGTAGTAGTAGTGGTGGTTGTAGAAATAATTAACAAAAATAACATCTAAGAAACACATGTCATCTTAACTCCTCATACATCATTTGTACATCTATCATATTTCTCATCATATTATTCATCCATTATATTTTATGTCCATGTATCTATTTGTGTATTTTCAGTCTTGTGGCTGCCCATTCAATAAACCGCTTATTATTATTATTATTATTATTATTACACACACACACACACACACACACAGACACACACACACACACACAAACACACACACACACACACACACACACACACACACACACACACACACACACACACACCAATGATCACCCCCTACACAGCTATCATCGAACACAGCTTGACTTTGAGATGGTGGGGGGAAAAGGGTTTGGGGGGAAAGGGGGGTTGTTTGGCCACGTGACACCCCCCACTGTAGACCCCCCTCCAATCACACGTCAACCCCCCCTTCATAACCCCCGCTATGGCTTAGATTGGAGGAAATGAAGGAAAGTGAGATTGGGGGAAATGAAGGAAAGTGAGATTGGGGTAAATGGGGAAAAATTGGACAGGGAAATGTGGTGTGTTCGTGAGAGAAGGATAAGCATAGATAATAGGGAAGGAAAAGGGAAGAGAAGGAAAGAGGAGAGAAAGGTAGAGGGTAGGGAAGGAAAAGGAAGGAAAAAGTAAGGGGAAGGGAAGGGAAGAGGAAGGGAAGGGAAGAGGAAGGGAAGGGAAGAGGAAGGGAAGGGAAGAGGAAGGGAAGGGAAGGACAAGGGAAGAGAAGGAAAGAGGAGAGAAAGGTAGAGGGTAGGGAAGGACAAGGAAGAAAGGGAGGGGAATAGAAGGGAATAAAGGGAAGAGAAGAGAAGAAAAGAGAAGAGAAGAGAAGAGAAAGGGAATAAACAAAACACGTCCCTTATTCAAAACAACTGTGTTCAAAACGTCGCAAAAATAATAATAATAATAATAATAATAATAATTCCCAGTGTACTTTGACGATAAATAACAAATTCTCCTTACAGCCTGATATGACGATGATCCCTGGGGCACAACACTAATATGATTTCTTTTACCAGGAAGGAGGTCAAGAGGTGGAAGGCCTTAATTGTGGTGAGAATGGGAAATATCTGACAGCAGGAATGGGTGGTCCTAATTTTTTTTTTTTTTTTTTTTTTTTAACTGACCCACCAACCAGCCCCAACCCAAAACACCTATATATAAGGCTTACTGTACGTGTGTGTGTGTGTGTGTGTGTGTGTGAGGATGAAGTTGAATTTTTTTTATGTATGTATGTATGTACAGTATGTACAGCCAGTTGAATAAATTCGCAGAGTGTCTGAGACAGCTACAAGAACAGTACACAGTAAAAAGACGTGTACTACATGCGTTTTATAATATCTAAGTTCATGAGTACACAAATATCTCTCTAACATACTGCAGTAAGATACAATTAGGACAGACTGGTAGACAAGGATGAGAATTTAAAGTAACACTGTCGTTGTACTGAGAAAAGTAATAAAATAAAAAGTCAAATAGCCTATCACAGTTGTCGTACTGTGATGGATGCCGAATGTTTAAATATTCATGGGATTAAAGAGTATACATTATACTAACAAATTTCAGTTGTTATAATTTAGATATAATTGCACTTTTTTGTACATCTGACAGTGACGTTATCCCACAGTTACCAGATCCGTACTATTACTCTACACCTTTTGACTCTACGCGAATTTATTCAACAAGCTGTACCTGCAAAATCATACAATACTTACATTTCACAACTACATAGTGATATTCTGGTTTACACACACACACACACACACACACACACACACACAGGTAGAGAGAGAGAGGCCTAGGGAGCACCTGGGAGGGTTTGGTCTCACCTTTTAATAACTCACCTGGACGTCTCTAATGAAGTAGTGGTAATGGTAGTAGTGGTGGTAGTGGTGGTTGTGGTGGTAGTGGTGGTGGTGATGGTGGTGGTGGTAGTGGTGATGGTGATGGTGGTGGTGAAGGAGGTGATAATAGTGGTGATATATACACATACTTACATCACAAATAGTATTCACACACACACACACACACACACACACCAGAGTTACAAATAATTATCATCACTCACCTCACCTTCTTTCTTTTACACCACACACACACACACACACACACACACCGCCACTCACTCATCCTCCTCCAACCACCCCACCCACCCACCCACCCACACTCTGGCCACCACGCCCACACACCCACTTCCATAATTAGTTCAGTGATAGCACCCACCCACTTACTAATGAAATACTGATGTTCGCCTTCTTATTCTCATCTCAGGTACACACACACACACACCACACACACACACACACAATTACATATACACGCACACCCACCCACACACACACAACTATATATATACACGTACACACACACACAAACACAAACATATATATACACACACAACTATATATATACACGCACATCCACCCACACACTTATATATGCACGGACACACACAAACACACGCACACAGAGGTGGAGTGTGGATGGAGGTGGTGGATTAAGTTTTATTTGTTAATGAGAAAGAGAAATAGAAATAGAAAGAGAAAGAGAAAGTGAGAGATAGAGAGTGAGAGTGATAAAGAGTGAGAGTGAAAGAGAGTGAGAGTGAAAGAAAGAAAGAGTAAGCGAGTGAAAGTGAAAGAAAGAGAGTGTGAATAAAAGAGTGAGAGTGAAAGAAAGAGAGTGAGAGAAAGAAAGAAAGAGAGAGTGAGAGAGAAAAATAGAGGTAGGTATATATAAAAAAAAAAATAGTGTAGGCTTGGTTGGTGGTCAGTAAGGGGCAGGGTGTAATGGTGTGGTAAAATTGACCTCAGTCCAGATTATTATTTCTCACACACCCCTCCAGAACACCCCCTGCCGTGCCCCTCCCTCCCTCCTTCCCTCCCTCCCTCAAGCCTCTTTCCTTCCCCTCCCCCTCTCCCTCCCCCCCTACCGAGTCCCTCCTTCCCTCCCTCCTTCCTCACTCCCTCCTTCCCTCATTTCCTTCCTCTATTCCTCATCTATTTCATATCTTTCATTCTCATTGTTC
>JAWZYT010007442.1:0-18294 GCA_034508575.1 Petrolisthes manimaculis | reverse complement strand
GGTTTGGTTTAGGATAGGTTTGGTTAGGTTAGGTTAGGTTTGGTTTGGTTTGGTTTGGTTAGGTTAGGTTTGGTTAGGTTAGGTTAGGTTAGGTTAGGTTAGGTTAGGTTACGTTTGGTTAGGATAGGTTTGGTTAGGTTTGGTTAGGAAGGGTTTGGTTAGGTTACGATAGGTTTGGTATGGTTATAAGTTACTGTAGGTTAGACTAGGTTAGATAAAATTTGGTTAGGTTTGTATAGGTTACTTTAGATTAGAGATAGGTTTCGTTGGGTTAGGTTAGTAGGTTAGGAAGGGAGGAATAGTGAATCGATTTACATTGGACGAAAATGAGAAATTATTTAAATATAGTAATGATATAATTAATGCATATAAAGGTATTAGTATAGACATTTATGTGAAGAGAAAGTATTTTAGAAGCGTATACAGAGAGAGAGAGAGAGAGAGAGAGATAGAGAGAGATAGATAGAGAGAGAGAGAGAGAGAGAGAGAGAGAGAGGAGAGAGAGAGAGAGAGAGAGAGAGAGAGGAGGCGAGAGATTTTCAGATAGTGTTTGTGGGCGTCTTGTGGAGAGATAAGGAAAGAGGAGGAGGAGGAGGAGGTAAAAGAAGAAAAAGAAGAGGAAAAAACTTAGAAACAGCGAAAAGCTCAGATAACGCAGGAGAGATACATAGAATCACAGACCACAACAGACCTTACGGTCCACACGGGGTGATCTGAGAGAGAGAGAGAGAGAGAGAGAGAGAGAGAGAGAGAGAGAGAGAGAGAGAAGAGGAGATGGAGGAGGAGAAGAGAGAGGTTAGAGAGATAGAAGAGGAGATAGAGTGGAAGGAAAAATATAGGAGTGATAAATGGGTGATGAAGCGATAGTGAAAAAAAATAAGAGAGAGAGAGAGAGAATGGGAATGAGAGCATTAGAGAAGATGAGAAATGAGGAGACAAGAGGTGAGGTGACGGAGGAAATGAGTCTCTGAAATGATATGGAGTAATGCATAACAAGATAGTTGAGAGAGAGAGAGTGAGAGAAAGAGAGTATAAGAACTGGAATAATGAATAGCAAGATAGTTGAGAGAGAGAGAGAGAGAGAGAGAGAGAGAGAGAGAGAGAGAGAGAGAGAGAGAGAGAGAGAGAGAGCGAGAGAAAGAAAGAAATGGGGAGTGAGGGAGGGAGTACCGCCCCCCAACCCAGACACCTGTACATAATTACTGATTGTTATCTTAAGTGATGGATATGCGGCCTCCTTCCTCATGTCTGCCTCGCTCTGCCTGCCTGCCTGCCTGCCTGCCTGCCTGCCTGCCTGCCTGCCTCTTTCTGCCCTGCCTGCCTGCCTGCCTGCCTCTTTCTGCCTGCCTCGCTCTGCCTGCCTACATACTGTACCTGCCTACCCGTCCACCTGCCTCTCTGCCATCTGTCTGTGTTTCTGGTTGTTGTGATAATTGCTTGCCTGTCTGTTCCTGTCTCTGCTTACCTGTCTCTCATCTATATGACTGTCTACCTGCCTGAATGTTTTTATGCTTGTCTGTCTGTCTGTTTGTTATTATTATTGTACTTGTCTGTCTGCTTTGTTTCTTTCCTTGTGTATCTGAGTGTTGCTGTGTTTGTTTGTTTGTTTGTTTTCTCATTCGATGACTGTTTATTGTAATGCTTCCTTGTCTGGTTTGTGCTTGTCTTGTCTGCTTCTGTGCTTGTTTGTCTGTTGGTTCTGGCCCTCTTACCTGGCTTACCTGTCCGTTCCGCTTGTCATACTGTCATGTGTTTTCATTTTACCTGTCTGTCTCGCCCCCCTAACCCCCTGCCTCGCCCCCCCACCCACCACACCCCCTGCCTCGCCCCCCACCCACCACACCCCCTGCCTCGCCTCACCCTGTCTAGAGGAGGAACCTTCTTAATGGGGAAGTACAGTGTTGGTAAATCTGGAGTAAATAATTCCTTTAAACTAGTCCAAGCAACAGAACACCATTATATTTGTTCCTCTGGTCCTGTTTCCTGACATACTGTGGAGGAATCAAGGCACTCCAATGTACCAAAAGTATACTCTCTCCTTAATGGCGTGGTCGGTCTGTAGTTTAATGGTTGTGTTGGTTATTAATGCTGCTGCCTTTCATTGTCTCACACCACACTCACCTCATCTACCTCACACCTTCACCTAAACTAACCTAATCTAACCGAACCTAATTTTTCATAACATTACCGTAATTTAGCCTAGCCTAACGTAACGTAACTTATTTTAACATAGCCTAACCTAACCTAACGTAACTTAACCTTATCTAACCTAACGTAACCTAACCTAATCTAACCTAAAGTAACCAAACCTAATTTAGCCTATCCTAACCTTACCTAACTGCTGGAATGTGTGCTTCAGACGACTGAACCTGTCTCAGATCCTAACTAAACCTCCTTCCTTTCCTGTCTCCTACATATACACGATATCCTTCCCTTATCTTTTCCTTCTTTCTTTATTCACCTTTTCTCTGCTTCTTTTTCCATTCTTCCTTCCCGAGCCAGCCAGCCAGCCAGCCAACCAACTCCCGAGGCTCAGGCGGAGGGAAATAAGAAATACATTCAAACAGGTTCTTCCTTCCGTGTGTCGAGATTACCAAGGCACAGAGAGACTGTATGTACCTCATCCACCCCCTCACAAAGGCTGGCAGAGAGGAGCACAATGAAACCAGGCAGGCAGGCAGTGTATGAAGGAGGGAAGTGAACAGAGTAACTAGGAAGAGAGACTGAAAGTGTAGAAAGGAGAGGAAATGAAGAGATTAACTAGGGAGGAGGGAGGGAGGGAGGGAGTGTTTGAAGGAGGGGAAGTGAACAGAGTAACTTACGGGATGGGAAGGGAAGAGGAGAAGGCTTTGGAAGATTTGAAGGTCACAGGGAATGAGGAGAACAAGTAAAACCAAGAAAAAGAGGACGAGGAAAAAGACATAATGTAAGAGAAATTTTGGGAGAAGGAAGAGGAGGAAGAGGAAGAAAAGGGGGAAAGAGAGGAGGATGGGAGAGAGAGGAGGATGGGAGAGATAGGAGGTGGAAGAGAAGGGACAAAGGGAGGTGGAAGAGAAGGGGTAAAGGTAGGAGGATGAAAGAAGGAATGAAAGTGGAAGAGAAGGAGGAGAGGGATGAGAAAAGGAAGTATGGGTGGGTCTCCTGGTTTATAGATGGAGATGGGAAGGAAAACGTGATGTGTGAATGAAACCCTCCAATGTGTGTGTGGCAGAACCGTGGCTCAAAACTCCCATCCAACCCATGAGTTTTATTTTTTATTTTTATATATTGTGTTGTTATCCCTATGAGCAAAAAGCTTTCTTCCCACGCTGTCCATCCATCCATCCATCCATCCAGTCTAGGAAACACAATGGTCCGAATCAAAAGGCTGCTCCATTTTTATATTCATTCATATTTATTTCAACTCGATGGTTAAAAAAAGAAAAAAGAAAAATCGTAGCGGTTTCTGTGGTAAAAAAAAAAAAGAAGGGGGAAAAAGTTTACGTTTTGTTTTCTTGTAATTGATGTTGTTGTTGTTGTTGTTGTTTTGTATACAGTATATATATTTTTTTGTTTCTGCTATGGGTGTTGTAGTTGTTATGGTAAAACTACTGTAGTAGTTATTGTTGTTGTGGTAGTTATTGTTGTTGTTGTGATACTAGTAGCTGCTGTTGTTATTGTTGTGATAGTTGTAATTGTAGTAGTTATTGTTGTGGTAGTAGTAGTTGTTTTTGTGGTTGTGGTTAGTAGTAGCTGTTGTTATTGTTATAGTAGTAGTAGTTATTAGTGTTGTGGTAGTAGTAGTAGTAGTAGTAGTAGTTGATTTATTTGTTTGTTGTTGTGGTTGTGATAGTAGTAGTTGATTTGTTTGTTGTTGTTGTGTGGGGTTCAAACAAAAGGCCATATTTTTATTCTCTTGTACAAATGCAGGATAAAGTTTAGCAGAAACCACCACAAGTAAACCTTTGTCTGTAATATCACACTGACAGACAGATCGATAAAACAGGGAATACACATTGACAGACAACAAGCAACCAGACTGACGGGTAGAACGACAAACAGACATATAGAGACAGACAGAAATATGGTGGCAGGTACTTACACACACACTGATAGACAGACAAACAAACGATAGACAAAAGATAGATTGATAGACAGGCAGAGAAGGGCAACACACGCACACACACACACACACACACACACAGAGAGAGAGAGAGAGAGAGAGAGAGAGAGAGAGAGAGAGAGAAAGAGACAAAAAAGCACATTCCTTTGCTGGTGTGGCGACGATGCGTGGAAATTGGCTCACTTGATCATCTCCGCTTCTGGCCCCGCTGTCTGTGTCCGGGAAAGAAGAAGAAGAAGGGGGAGAAGAAGATGAGGAGAGGATGGGGAGGAGGAGAAAGGGGAAGAAAGATGAGGAGTGGATGGGGAAGTGGGAGGAGGAGAAGGAGGCGTGGGGAGAAATGAATAAGAGATGAAAAATGGAGAATGGAAAATAAATATATATGTAATGAAGGTAAGGAGAAACGAAACAAATAAAGAAAACTATAAAAAGACAAAAAAAAAATGAAAAATGAATAAATATATAATAAGAAGAATAAAAAAAGCAAAAGGATAGAGTAGTAAGAGTAAGAAAAAAAAAAGTAAAGAGAAGAAATGACAGGGTGAGTAGTCAAGAAAATAAAGGAGGAGAGGGAGAAGTGAATGTAGAGAAGAAAGAGGAGGAAGAAGAAAAAGAAGAGAAGAAGAAGAAAGAGGAGGAAGAAGAAAAAGAAGAGAAGGAGGAAGAAGAAAAAGAAGAGAAGGAGAAGGAGGTAAAAGAAGTGGAAAGATTGATTACTGCACTATGCTTTCGATTTAGTGAGATAATGTTTGTTGGAGTTTGAGAGAAAAAAGATGAAGTTTTTTTTTTTTTTTTTTTTTTTTTTTTTTTTTTTTAAGGTTAAGGTGTGTGTGTTTGAAGAGTGTGTCTGAGGTGTCTGAGTGTGTTGGGAGGGTGTGTAGGCAGTGAGAGTGTATTTATGAGTGTACAAGTGCGTTATGGTGTGTACGTGTTTAATTAAGAGGAAATATGGGAAGGTGAAGTGTGTGTATGGAGTGTGTGTTTGTGTGTGTATGGAGTGTGTGTTTGTGTGTGTGTTTGCATGTAGTGTGCGTTGTTGAATGTGTCTAACTTTCTGATGCGTAGAGGTGTGTTAGGGTGTGGTGGCTATTGGGAAGGAGGAGTGGAAGGTGTGTGTCTTGTCATGTAAAAGGGGTGCTATAATATGCTGAGATGTGTATGAGGTCTGTTGTCAGTAGAGAGAGAGAGAGAGAGAGAGAGAGAGAGAGAGAGAGAGAGAGAGAGAGAGAGAACATAAGTTGTTTACAAGTATAGTAGAATATGTAGTGTCGTATATATCTCACTATTGCATTATTATTGTTATTGTTTTTTCGTGGTGGTGGTGTTTGTGTTGTAGGTTGAAATATCACAAAGTTATCAATCCATCCATAAGATAAATTAGTACAGGTGTTATCATTACTGGTGAGGTGTACAGTCATTTGTTTAGATAATAATATATCATTGTTATCGTTAGTGAATTCACAGATGTTTTACGAGTATGTCATTTGTTAGTTAAGTGTAAAAACATTCATCAATTATTTAGACGTGTTATTTATTATTTATCGTTAAGTTATCATTAGAGTGACGTGCAATAGATGATAAAAAAAAAATATGTATATATATATTATAAAATGCTACGTGATAATTTTAGTAATCATTAAAGTGACGTGTATTTGGTGATACAAAATAAAATGTATCCCGCTAACACTGCCCTTGTCACCACCACCACCACTACCACCACTACCACCATCCCATCGCGTAATTAGGTATATATAAGTGATGACAGAGTTGTAGTGATATTTATGATAATGATGCGCCTGATAAGGATATTAACGATTTGAACAGGGGTGATATATTCATTTTTATTGTTATTATTCACGTAATTAATATTAATCAGAGCCGGAGGGGGTCGGGGAGGTCCACAATAAGTCAGGCCATTAATAAAAAAATATGTGAAGTTTATCTCTGCCATAAAGATAATTGATTGGAGCCATTTGCACTTGATGTAGGTAGCGATCATGGTAGTTCACATCACCCTTAGTGGTTGTGGTGGTGGTAGTGATGAGTGGTTGTAGTGGTGGTGGTGAGTGGTGGTAGTGTGGTGGTGGTTGTGGTGGGGTGGTGAAGGTAGTGGTAGTAGTGAGTGATAGTAGTGGTAGGTCTTTGATGTGGTAGTGGTGGTGGTAGTGAGTGTGAAGGTAGTGGTATATAGTGAGTGATAGTAGTGGTTGGTCTTTGATGTGGTAGTGGTGGTGGTGAAGGTAGTGGTATATAGTGAGTGGTAGTAGTGGTAGTGAGTGATAGTAGTGGTAGGTCTTTGATGTGGGACTTACGTGTTATAGATGGCCACCTCGCACACATTTTGTCACTCCCTTTCTCACTCTCTCATTTTCTCTCTCACTCTCTTATTTTCTCTCTCTTTCTCATGCAGGCACGAAGTCACACACACACACACACACACTCCTGCACACTACAATCTCTCTTCCAAACACACACACACTCCTGCACACTACAATCTCTCTTCCAAACACACACACACACACACACACACACACAGACAGGGAGGAAATGACGTGTCGTGTGGCGAGACAAATGTCAGGTAAATAGACACTGTATTAAACCCAAAGAGAATTAGAACCTCTTTTTACCACACCCCGGGGCCGGAAACACACTATAAGTCGGACGATTAGGGGGCCATTTGATGTTGTCGTCGTCGAAGAGGGAGGTTAGCGAGTCCTCCATAACATACCATGAAACAGCATCGGCCCCCTGAAGGAGAGTCTTGTTGGGAGCCTTGATGTTGTTTGTTTCCTGGCATAGGTGTGGAGGACGTCGTGGTCTACAAACAATATCTCTCCTTGACGATATTGTTGTCCCTTGTATTTTGACGTGACGGAGGGGACGTTGTATATAAGACATTGCTACCGTGTGGTCTTTGTGGTTGGCACTAAATAAACTTCACTGAGGGTGGAGATTATATTGATCATGTGTGTGTGTGTTTATTTTTTCTCTGTGAAGGAATATTAGGGGGACAAGAGGAGAAGGAAAGGAGTAGGGTTGGGTCAAAAGATATACAAAAAGACGACAATGACAGAAACGAAGAATACTTAGTGTAAAAATAAAGGTAAAAATGATTCGAAGAAGAAAGAGAAAGCGAAAGGAAGCAGGAAGGAAAGATCAAATAAAAAAGAGAACGAAAGCGAACAAGAAAAATTGTATAAAAAAGAAAAGGATGAAGTTTCGATGAAGGAGAAGAAGAATTAGAGGAGAAAAAGAAGTTGTTAAAGAAAACGAAGACGAAATTTAAGAAGTGTAAGAAGGAGGAGACGAAGAAGACAAAAAAAAAAAAAAAAAACGAAAGTCGGAGATGCGCACGAAAGCGACATGACAAGCGTGAAATTAACCTTTTTAATTGTGCCGTCACAAAACACTAGCATCATCACAACCATCACCAGGACCACCTCACTATCACCATCAAGACCACCTCACTATCACCATCATCACCTCCATCATCACAACAACCAACATCACCACCACCATCAACATCCCATCACCACCACCAACCACATTTCCTCACTTCCCTCGGCAGAACAGAACAAAACAGATCAGAGCCAAGCAAACCGAGCCTGCCCAGACCCAAGTGAGCCGGACACCCTTTATTGGATTGGTGTTTTAACCTGCCACACTCATTTTTCCAGCTGGTGGCGAGCGAGAAAGTGAAGCGACACGACTAGTACCTTGTTCCTCACACATTTAAATTACCTGATGGGGCCCTTGTTGTGTGTGTGTGTGTGTGTGTGTGTTAGTAGGTGTTGACGGCAAGGGTTGATAGCTGTGGCAGGTACAGTATAAGTAGGTAGGTGGGTGGGTTGGGTTGGGTTGGTTTGGGAATAGTTGTTGGTTGGAAGGAGTATATATAGGGTTATCAAGGAGTTGTGGCGAGCATAGGGAAAGATAAGTAGGAAAGGGTTGGGTAGGAATGAGACAATGTAGAAGGGAAGGGAAGGGAAGGGAAGGGAAAGGAAGAAAGGGAGGAAGGGGGACAAGACGAGGTGACACACAGAGAGAGAATAAACAGAGGGGGTCGCTACAATGGTTGCATCGCCCCCTTCCCCATCCCAGGCCAGACAAGTACAGTAGCCTAACAACAAAGGAACGATAACAACACCTACCTACCTTGCCTTGCCTTGCCTTGCCAACTGTGTGTGACCCAAGTTGATAACCAAAGACCCGACATACATACATGCTATCAGTCTTTAGGAACATATATACTTGTTTCATGGAGGGCAACTGGACTAAGTTTACACACACACACACACACACACACACACACACACACACACACACACACACACACACACCTGCATACACATGAGGATATATGCACACACATTTACCTTTCACTCTCTCTATCTCTCTATCGATCAATGTGTGGAGGTATGGCGGACTATAGTATGCTATTTGTGTATGTGTATATGTGTGTATGTACAGTATATGTGAGTGTGTGTGTGTGTGTGTCCCCGGCCAGGTATGGAGACAGGGTGTATCTGAAAGGTTGTATTAGCGAGTGTGTTGAGGCGTGGGTCAGAGTGTATTAGATAGGACAGGTAACCAGGGCTTATCTCTCCAGCCTCAATCTTCATTCCTTCCTTCTTTCCAGTCGTCCCTTTTCCTTCCTTCCTTCCTTCCATCCATTCTTCCTTCAGCATTCATTCTTCATTTTATTCTTCCCTTTTATTTCCTCTTTCCTTATTTATCATCCCTTTCTTCCCTGCCTTCTGTAATTTTCTAATAATAATAATAATAATAATAATAATAATAAACAAAAAGGAAGATTCAATCCAAGTAAGATATATAAATGACAGAGAAAGGCGTATTACTGAATAACCTTTTAAACAACACGTAATCTAAAGTGCAGTATTGGGTACATGAAATAAAACCAAGGGTCCCCACCTCGTAAACTAAAGGCAAGAAGAAGCAGTGATGGTACAGTAGGTAAGCTGGTGGTGGTGGTATTATTATTAGTATTAGTATTATTGTTGCTGTTTCTGCTGCTGTTGTTCCTGCTACTCCCGGGGTCATGAGGTTAAGAGGGGAGTAGACGAGAGAGTGAGTGAGATTAGTGGGTTGAAAAGTGTGTTGTTGGTTGAGAGAGGTATGTAACGGGTGAGTGGGTGAATTAAAGGTGAAAGGTGGGTGGGGAATGGATGATGGGAAGTGAAAAAGTGGTGGTGTGTGTGTGTGTGTGTGTGTGTGTGTGTGTGTGTGTGTGTGTGTGTGTGTGTAGACAAAGTACACATACAATGGCATCTGGGGTAATATTTTGGATTTTTTTCTTTGCAGAGAAGAAATCTGAAGAAAATTAAACAACTTTGCTTCTCTGTGCTCGGCTGATTGCTACACTACGGGATGGAAAGGTGAGTATCCATTATTATTTCTGTTCGCATGCATGACTACACGTTAATATAATGATGAAAACAAAAGTACCCCATAAAAGTAGCAAATAAAATGAGAACAAACTAAATAATAATCCGTATTCATAACGAGTATAATAATGATGGGAAAATTTGCCCCAAAACGGTAAGGATAAATCGAGCATCATAATAATATATGCAATCCGTATTTATAAAGTAAAAATAAAGATGGACAAATGAACTCCAAACAAACAATGAATAATAATAATAATAATAATAATAATAATAATAATGCGAGGAATATAATATAAAAGCAAGCCGTATCCATAACAAATAAAATTATGATTGGAAAAATTTAGCCCCAAACAGTGAATACCATCCAGCCAACCTAAACGTCCCGGAGCCAGAGTCATCAAAGCCGAAAATTCGACCAATAAAGCCGAAAATTCGACCAATATCGCTCAATTACACTGTTTCCGCTCACACACAGCATAATGGGCAGGAGTGGGTGTGGATATGGGAAGGGTTAAGGGGATGGTGTGGGTGAAGGTGTTGTAGGTGGGTGGGTGTGGGGTTGAAAGTGGTGTTGTAGGTGGGTGGGTGTGGGGTTGAAAGTGGTGGTGTAGGTGGGTGGGTGTGGGTGGTGTTGAAAGTGGTGTAGGTGGGTAGGGAAGGCAGGCAGGGTGTGATGGGGGTTAGGGAATTAATCTAAGGGGGAAGGGCATCGCAGAGAGGAAAGGAATGTTAGAGAGAGAGAGAGAGAGAGAGAGAGAGAGAGAGAGAGAGAGAGAGAGAGAGAGAGAGAGAGAGAGAGAGAGAGAGAGAAAGTTGGGGATATAATGAAAGAAGAGGCATAGAGAGGTGAAGGGAGAGAGAAGGAGGGATTGAAGAGAAAGGATACTAGAGTATGGAGTGGAGGTGCAAAGATATTAATTAATCAAGTGAAAAGGAAGTTGTTGTGAAGGTGAAAAGGAATAATGAGAGCTAGAGAAATGGAAGTGAAAATGAGGTAATGATAGAAGTGAAAAATTAAAAACTTGTCGAGAAACGGATGTGGAAATGAGGTAACGGATGTGGAAGTGAGGTAATAGGAGACGAATGGTTGTGGAAATGAGGTAATGGTATACGAATGGTTGTGGAAATGAGGTAATGGGAGACGAATGGTTGTGGAAATGAGATAATGGGAGAAAAATGGGTGTGAATATGTGGTGATGGGAAAGTATGAACGCAAAAAACGAGAATTGTGTCTGGTAATTTAGATTTAAGAGATGAAAAGAAAAACTGATTACCATTGATAGCTGTAGTCATTAAAGCGAAAACAATTGGATGCTTTGAACAGAAACTACCGTCCGTACACAGGTATGCGTGTGTGTGTGTGTGTGTGTGTGTGTGTGTTTGTCTGTTGTGTGTGTGTGTTAGCAACTTGTGTGGATAGGTCTGTGTGTGTGTGCGTGTGTGTTAACAACTTGTGTGGGTAAGTCTGTGTGTGTGTGTGTGTGTGTTAGCAACTTGTGTGTGTGTGTATGTATATGTGTACAGTACAGTATGTATAATGTGATGATAACCCATGTATACTATAAATAAACCACACTACTGACATCAACACACAGACACACATACACACCGCTACATCTCTCCCCCCACTCACTCACACACCCACTGACAGGCTGCCACATCTAACATAGTGATCAAGGGGTAATTGTGATACATGGGTGTGTTTCCTGAGCTGGAGAGGTGGGTGGGGGGGGGGGAGGGGCTGGGGGAGATACCTTGCCACATTTGTTTGTTTGTGTGTGAGAGAGAGAGAGAGAGAGAGAGAGAGAGAGAGAGAGGAGGAGAGGGAGAGAGGATAAATGGAAAGGGAAATGAGTTACCGAGGAATAAATCAAAATAAATGAAGAATGAAATAAGAGAAAATAAGATAGGGTAAACTGGAAGGGAGGAAGAACGATGTTGAGAAAGAGATGTAAGACATGAAAGGAAAATGTGTGTGTGTGGATGGAGGGGGGGGGGGGGGAGGGAAGGTAAAGAGAGAATATAGTAGGGTGTAAGAAATAGAGTAAAAATAATGTCTCAGTGGTGTGTGATGGTGGTGAGGGTGACAGTGGTAGTGGTGGTGGTGGTGGTGAGGGTGACAGTGGTGGTGGTGGTGGTGGCGGTGAGGGTGACAGTGGTAGTGGTGGTGGTGGTGGTGGTGGTGGTGAGGGTGACAGTGGTAGTAGTGGTGGTGGTAATTGTGAGTGGTGTGTTGTTGGATTATTACCCCCGGGATCAGTGTAATCATAACAGTAATCTGGGAGGAATCACGTCCCTCACTCCCTCCCTCCATTTTGCGAGGTGTAGAAAAAGAAATGAGCACACCACTCGTTAGTTGAGGCGAACCAGTCCATTTTACAGGTGTAGAAAATAAAGATATCTAACACACACACACACACACACACACACACACACACACACACACACACTATATTATGACAGGGAGAAACACTACAGTACGTCGACTTCCTCAGCCATAAGGAAGCAGCAAGTTGAGAGAATTACAGGGTTGTTTTTGCCTCTCTCTCTCTCTCTCTCTCTCTCTCTCTCTCTGTGTGTGTGTGTGTGAAGGGGGTCAACTGGTGAGGGCCAATTGAATCCTCCAAACTACGCCACCAAACAAAACAGTCTCCCTTCCTCGTATGCTGAGATTATTAACAGTTTCCTGGCTTGGTATAGAGGGACCAGAAAACCACCTCCTAAATTCTCCCCACCTTGATTTTATTTTTTTGTACGACTGTCGCTGCCTCTTCTTGTCGAGTGGTAATAAGGGACAATAACAGACCAACCCAAGGAAGTACTTACACGACTTTAATACACTGTGTTTACCAAGATCACTCACTCTTAAGGGACTCTTGTGTTATAGTCAGAAAATTGGAGGTAAATGAGTCCTTCAAATATTGCCACGAAACACAACCTATAAGGAAGGAGCTTGTTTCGTGACATGGTTAGGTGGAATTAGAAGCTTCCATTTTTTATATATGATTACAGGGTCCTTAAAAGAAGTTCACACCACTTTGGCAACAGGAGTTAAATCATGACGTCAAAGAATGTTATTGGTTTAAGGAGTAACTTACCCAATATTTTGATCAAGAAAATGAAGCTGTCTAGAACCTAACCAATATCTTAAAATAAAAATAAATAATAATAATATTGACAAGCACTGGGCTTCGCCCACCACGGCTACGCCGTGGGTATATATATATATATATATATATTTTTTTTTTTTAATTAACTTTTTTTTTTAATTATTTTATTTTTATTCTTATATTTTTATTCGTCATCGCCGCCGCCGCCGCCCCGCCGCCACCGCCTCGCCGCCGCCACCCCACCGCCACCAATTTTTAATAATTAGTTTTTTAATTGTTTTTTTAATATATTTTTTTTTAATTATTTTTTTTTATTAATTATTTTTTTTCTTCTAATAATTAACTTTTTTTTTATTATTATTTTTTTTTTATTTATTTTTTATTTATTTTTATTCGTCGTCGCCGCCACCGATCCCGCCGCCGCCGCCCCGCCGCCGCCGCCGCCTCACCGCTGCCGCCCCGTCACCGCCGCCCCGTCGCCGCCGCCCTCCCGCCGCCGCCTCGCCGCCTTCGCCGCTGCCGCCGTTTTTTAATAATTAGTTTTTTTAATTGTTTTTTTAATGATATATTTTTTTTAATATTTTTTTTTTATTTGTAATAATTATTTTTATTATTATTATTATTATTATTTTTTTTTTATTCGTCGTCGCCGCCGCCGCCGCCCCGCCGCCGCAGCTGCCCCCCCGCCGCAGCCGCCGCCGCCCCGCTGCAGCCGCCGCCGCCCCGCCGCAGCCGCCCCGCCGCTACCTACCACACACATCTTACCTACCTACCCACCCACCCACCCACTACCACCCACCTCTGTTAATACTTATCTCTGCCAAATATAAAGGGCAATGTCTCTTGTATCTCTGGGGAATAGTGAAGATGAAACATTTTATCTTGTAATCGTTAAAAATTGAAAAAAATGATTGAAAAATGAGCGTTTTTGAAAGTTTGGAAAGGTTGCAATTTTTAATATACATTGATGATGATTGATGATAACATTATTTTTTGTTATCTAAAGACGCATTAAAGTTTATATTTTCGAAGTATACAACACTCTGAACATACTTTGACGTCATGGCTTGTGGTCAGAGCATCGGTTCAAATCGGTATGACCTTCTCTAAGTGTGATCTTGGGTTAGGTTACGTTAGAGAGGAAATGGAACGGGATGGATATGAACGGTATGAAAAGATTTAGGAAAGACGTATCGATTTAAAGGCACTTATATTGTATATTGGTGAATCAGAGGGGTTATGTTATGTTACGTTCGTTAGGTAAGGTTAGGTTACGTCAGGTTACGTTATAGAGGAAATAAGATGGAAAAGAAAACAATGGCATGAAAAGATGTATAAGAAAGAGGTATTCATTCAAGGGCGCTAAGACTTTTGTTGAAGATCAGAGGGGTTGGTTAGGTTAGGTTAGAGAAGGAAACTGGACAGAATGGAACAGAATTGCATGAGAGAAAAAAAACGTGATCTTTTTGGTGTTTACATTCTCGTTAAAGTACACGAATAATGATGATGTCTTTTGCCTCGTTTGGAGCTGTTTCGACACGCATATACATACTGTAGATACATATAGTCAGAGATAATAGTTCACCCTTTGTGTTTTTGTTTTTGTTTTGTTTTTGGGGTGGGTGGGTGGGGGGTGGATGGGGGAATTTTCGTACAGCAGGTTACGTAACTGGTGGAGGTCGTATAAGTGGTATTGAATAGGTGGCATTAAAGATTATATAAATATTCTCTTTCTCTCTCTCACGTCCCCATGCAGTGTGATAAAGGGTATAATTAGAGTTAGGGAAGGGCAGGGTTAGGTGTTATGATTGTTACCTAGGACACACACACACACACACACATTGACACATTCGAGGACGGTCACCTACTTGCACAACTAAACCCACAGGTCCCCCTAGGGTACTTCTTTTCCTTGTAACTCCTTGTAACACACACACACACACGAACGAGCTCTGATATATACACACACACACTGTATCACACACGCACATGGGGTCTCACGTTCAAGGTCTCAAAATCTCTCTCACACACACACACTCACACGAGATGGAAACTTTTGCTCGCAGCTGTACCTTAAAAAACGCAGCCCAGTCAGTATATCAGACACAAAGGAACGTCATATTTCACACAAGACACGCACGTACGCAGTAATTTCTCTCTCTCTCTCTCTCTCTCTCTCTCTCTCTCTCTCTCTTTTGGTTGGTGGGGGGAGGGGGGTTTGTGTACACGCCCTTACGGTTTCACACCTACACCCAAACATGCACATACATATGAACAAACACATTAATGCAGGTACACGTATGACACACACACACCTTCCATCTCTCTCTCTCTCTCTCTCTCTCTCTCTCTCTCTCTCTCTCTCTCTCTCTCTCTCTCTCAATAACTACTTCACCTACATTTCACACATACATATACAGATCAATATTTTGTAATGTTTTGTATATTTTAGAAAGTCGACACAAATTTCGGGAAAGAAATTTTCAATATGATTTTTAGTCATAAGGTGGCCAAATATTGAGGGCTACAGATTCCTCCAGACCTGTGCTAGTAAACTGACGTGTACCGTATTAAGAAGACTAGAGAGGGATTAGTTTCTTAGCAAATCGAACACACACATATGACAAAGTAAATATATTATTGTCTCATTCACCAAAGTTGAGAATAATTTTTCCCTGAGACCACTTTGATATAAATGTAGCCTATAGTGTTCAAAGTGTAGTTTTATGTGTTAAAATGATATATAAAACGAAACAGGTTGTACACATGTGCTCTTTAATTTTGGTTTAAAGTGAGTGAGTGAGTGAGGTGAATAGAGTTTGAACAAGAGTGTGTTGACCCCGGGATGTGTTGCGTGATTGTCAGAGGAGGATACGTAAGTTTAATGAGTCCATGAGAGCAGTGATCAGTGCATAAAACGGCTGCAATAGGAAGAGGAAATGAGGCTACGCTACGGCGACGTGAAAGCGGTTTGGCCAATTCACTTTATTGAGTCGTAAAACGCTCACGTACTGTATATTGTTGTTTTAAGTGCACCTTTACACACACACACACACACAGATATATATATATAAAGTGAGAGAGAGAGAGAGAGAGAGAGAGAGAGAGAGAGAGAGAGAGAGAGAGAGAGAGAGAGAGAGAGAGAGAGAGAGAGAGCAACACAGAAGAGTAAATAGTAAAAAGGACGACATGTGAAGGTGAACATGAGACTGAGGGATAAACGATTGATTGATGTTAGGCGCCTCAACAGTGAGGTCATAATATAAGGAGAAGATGATAATGTGATAGAGGGGTAAGATAGCAAGCAAAGAAGTATATAGAAAGAAAAGAGGGACATTTGAACAACTTAAAGGGAGTGACTGGGACCGAAGGGGGGCTCAAACCCTACGGGGGTGATTGCGGGAAGCAAGCAAGGAAGGAGAGGAGGGAAGAAAGTGTAGAAAAAGGGGAAGAAGCGAAGGAAAGAAGACAGGTAGGAAATGATAAGAGTAAATGGAAAGAAAACACGAAACTCACTTGGAAGGTAGAAAGATAATAAGAAAGAAAATCGGAAAGCAGACACGCAAAATTGACAAAGGAAAAAGGAGAGTAGTTGTTGATTGAGGAAGGGAAATACGAGAAAAAAGGGTAAAACAGACGGAAGACGAAAAAATGTAGACAAAAAAATAAAAGAGGAAGGAAGTCCATGCCATGACACAAGAAACAAGAAAGACGAGGTGTGTGTATGTGTGTTACTTTTCAATTGGACATTATTAGAGGTGCTTGTGGTGTGAGGGATGGATACCTAGCAGTCTGTATCTAGTCACGACACGACACTTCACCACACGACACCACACCACTGACTATTTGCCGAGGCAGGGGTTGGAAGGGGGAAGAAGAGGGAGTGGGGAATTGGAGGAGAGTAATCGGAGGGTTTGGAAAATAATGCTGGTGGAGTTAGAGAGGAAAAGTGTGAGGGTTAGTAATCGAGAAAGGTATAGAGGAGAATATTATTTAGTGGTGGTGCATGATGGGGTTGGATGGGGAAGGAAGGAAGGGGGGGGTTTGTGATAATCTATTGTTTGTTGTTATTTTAGTAAGGTTGGGGATAATTTAGTTGTTTTGGTATTTTTCTCTGGGGATGGATGGGTATAAAGTCGAGGGGTCGTGGTTTTGAGAGGTGGTAGTGATCTAAGCTTAGTCTTTCTTGTTCTTCTAGTAGTGACACCTCTCCCTTCATTCTATTTAGGCTAACATACCTTTCCTATGCTCTCACCATACTGGAAAATAATACTCTGTGAAAAATACGTATCCTATAAATAAGGCACACATGAGGGGTTCACTGTGTTCCATAATATACAATGTGAACCCCTTGAGAGAACCCCAACTTACGATACCATAAGGTAATAATATATATATAAACTGTACTTTTTCTTAGCCACTGGGACATTTTGTGACCCACATAGCTGTATACATTATGTTGATAATAGTGTTCCATATTTTATCAGGAAACCACAGAGCTCACACCATGATAGACGAGTGAGTGTAGTGAATGGAATGGAAAACTTTGGTGAAGGTTCAGAAATGTATAAACCTCAAGTACAACGAGCATACCACATGTAAAATACGGTAAGGTGGACAAACCTGTCTTTATGTCGACCGATAAATAACACTGTTGTCGTGGATTTTATGGCTTTAGGTATATAGGGGTTAAGGGAGGGTATATTATCCTTGGTTGGTGATTTAGTGAGTTACTTGGTTTCTCCCAACAGTGCCAGGAGACAGACTCGTATTACCGTGGTTTACAGTAGGAATCTGTTTTGTAGATTAGTGTGAAGGAATCAATAGCCCTCCAATTCTACCACTCATTATTTATGTATTCACTCTCTTTAAGGACCCTGTGATCGTGTATGAAAAATTGGAGGCTTCTGATTTCTCCTAACCATGCCACGAAACAAGCTCCTTTCATATAGGTGTGTGTGTTTCGTGGCAATATTTGAAGGACCCGTTTATCACCAATTCTCTGACTATCATCACAGGGTCCTTTAATGCACTGCCCTGTACTTTAGCCTATCGTGTACATGTACAGTTTACAGTGCTCTACACGACACATTTTCTTAGATTCTACGAAAAATTTGGTCCCCACAATAATGTACACGAGTGTCTCATTTTTCTTATAGGAACGTGATCATATTCATATAGTGTACAGTCAGAGACAAAATATTAGTCTCCAGGAAACGTGCAACCATCAACCCAATTTTTCTGTTTCGTTGGAACACACACACACACACACACACGCTAAAGATACAACCACAATCAGACACACACACACTAAAATATAACACACACACACACACACACACACACACACACACACACAAACACACACACACACACACACACACACACACACACACACACACACACACACACACACACACACTAAAGATACCACCACCACAATCAGACACACACAATGAACACGACACACACATCTACACACCAATTCCCACGACACTACATGATTTGTATTCAGAACACATTTATGATGCATGTCCAGCACCCAGCCAACACACACACACACACATACATACACACACACACACACACACACACACACACACACAGAACAGTTATCAGCAGCCATCAAAACCTACACTTTATATTCGCTCTAACTCACCACAAGCACCTTATA
>JAWZYT010007441.1:0-11467 GCA_034508575.1 Petrolisthes manimaculis | reverse complement strand
TGTGCACTGGTAAAATTTCTCTACTTCATGAAATAAGAATGCCAACCATCATTTAATATTGGAAGGTTATAAGTGAGATGAGATAGATATACGTGAGATGAGGTAAATATAAGTGAGATGAGGTAGATATAAAGTCTATTATTTTTACCTTAAAACCTTCCTTATCTCACTGGTGGAAGTAAAGGTGTTGTTGCTTGGTTGTACCGGTGCTAATTGGTGTTAGGGGATGGGATAAAAAGGTGGTGGACATGGAGAAGGGAGAATTGTTGAAAGGACTGATGCATGTAATTATGAAGGAGTGATTTATTGATTGATTGATACATTTTTTTGGCTCTGAAACAACGAGGTCATATAGCTTCTTGAGGAGTGAAATAGATGATGAAGGTAGGGATGAAAAAAAATGTGAAGAGTAAGTTTGATAGAAAGGATACACCAAGGAAATAATGTTGAAATAAACTGACAGAAGACGGGATTGAAATAGTGCAGGAAAGGGTAGAATAAAAGTTAAAGGAATTAGCGATGGAACATATTGACAGAAGCAGTAATGATGGAAATGCTGAAGGAATATTGGAAGGAGGGAATGAAGGGATGACTGTTATGAAAGAAGCGAAGAAAAGAATGAAAGAGAGGAACTATGAGAAGCGAAGACGGGAAGGGAGGTAGGTTAATTAATTTGGTAAGTAGGGGAGGAAGAACGTAGGTAGGTGAGTAGGAACTATGAGAAGCGTAGACGGACAGGGAGATAGGTTAATTAGTTTGGTAAGTAGGAGAGGAAGAACGTAGGTAGGTGAGTAGGATCGAAGTAGGTAGGTAGGTAAGTTGATGGGTAGGTGGGTAGGTATAGGAGAGGGAATGCTTAATCTATTCACCTCTTTTTATCTCCCAGCCTTCTTCTCTAACCCTGTCTTCCTCCTTATCCCCCTCACTTCCTCCCTCTATTTCTTCCATCCCTCCGTCCCTCCTTCCCCTCCTTCGATCCCTCCCCTCACTCCCTCCCCTCCTTCGATCCCTCCCTCCCCTCCTTCCATCCCTCCCGTCCCTCCCTCCCCTCCTTCCATCCCTCCCTCGATCCCTCCCGTCCCACCCGTCCCTCCCGTCCCTTCCTCCCCTCCTTCCATCCCTCCCGTCCCTCCCGTCCCTTCCTCCCCTCCTCCCCTCCTTCCATCCCTCCTTCCATCCCTCCCGTCCCTCCCTCGATCCCTCCGTCACTCCCTGCCCTCCTTCCATCCCTCCCGTCCCCCAGTTGAGAAGACAGCAGCAGAATTAATAAGGTTCATTGTGAAGTGGAGGGAGGACAGGTGCTGGAGAGGGAGGCAGAAACGAGATAGGAGAGGATTGGGGGGGGGGGGGGGAATCTGTGAAGGAACAAGTGTGTTTGTGTGTGTGTGTGTATGTGTGTTCAAATTCAAATTATTGTTCTATAGGCTACTTATAATATTTACAATGATATCCGTAAAATACAATTATGTTGATGGAAAATTCTGCAGAGTATATACATCTCGTTAGCAGACCTAAGGGTAATACATATTTTATTTTTACTCAAGTCCTGAGTGAAAACATTTCTATTAGCAAAATATAAACATTTTTAAACATTATTCAAGTTATGCAGATTTAACATATTACTTAATTCTTAATCATCAAGTGAATGAAAAGGAAAATAATCCCTGCTAAAAACAAAAATAGAGAAAACGTTAAGAATTTACTACAGAACTGCAGACTTACTTTGCCGTGGTAATGAGTCGGGTATTTACCAGGCCAACGGTGGCATAACTATTGGGGTCGTCATCGCTATTCACAAGGCTGAGTAGCATCTGTACAGGGCCGCCCTACCGAGCCTCGTTCTCCTGCTGGGCCTTGAGTACCTTCCCACGCCACGTCGCCACCACAGGGTTCGTAACAGCAGAGGCAGGGCCAAATGTAGCACCACCGTTCGTCCCTCTCAGTTACACGCACGTGTGTGTATGTGTGTACGTCAGGAAGCACAGGTGTGGCTGAACATTCTACACTTGTGTGGGTAATAGACTGCACCACCTTTCCCTCCATGATATACATAAGTGAAACCCTGAGTGTTGAGCATCAGAGTGTAATGATGAAACGAGAAGAAACGAAACCCTGTTATTAACATTTATATTCCCCGTTGAAGTTAAAACAATAATTGAAGGTATCTTACGTATATTATTATTTAGGTTAACGTGTGATGGAAAGCTGAACGTTCTGGTTAAGGGAATTAGATGAGTATTATGTGGTCGAAATAGAAAGGAATCATTTACTGAATTTATTATTATCAACTAAGGTAGGGGGAGTTGGACGAGTATTATGTGGTCGAGATAGCAAGGAATCATTTATTATTATCGACCAAGGTAGGTTGAACGACACGATACGTCCGCCACTACTATCCTGGCAAGATATTTTTGTTGTAGTGGATGTGGAGGTTACAATATACACTCCACCCTTTCTTGATGGCGGGTCAACGTCCCCATCACATACAAACACCCAAGCAGCAGTCTAGACCACAGCCATGTTGCTACCCGACACATGGAAGGGTACACTACAATTTACACGACCCTCTACTTTGTGTATATCATTAGTATGGACTCTTGAGTTGTTGGCTACAGAAGCAGACGTAACTCTCATCGTCTCTCTTATCCTTTAACAACTCGTAGGAATTAGTCCAGTATTTGAGAGGAGGAACTACTATTAACTTCTTATATTAATACTTGCATCATTAGCTGAATATATTTGTAACCCCGTCCCCGGCATTGTTGCTGACATTGCTATAGGGTTTGATAGTTAGCCTATGTTTTTCATACCAGACTTTAAGCTGCCTGTTTCTCTCATTACCATGTATATTTTAACAACGGTACAAATACCAGGGAAACTAATGTGTTCACTCAACAAGGAACTAAGTGCGTCACTAAGGCCTCCTTAGGATTGTTATATTTAATATAACAGTTTGTACAAGTAGACGCTTTTGGTGCAGTTATCTCAAAGAGTTGCTACACCCCTTGTACTACTTTCTCTCTCTATAATATGTTAAATGTAATATATGAATTAATAGGCATTACACATTGGAAACAACATGCCTTCCTTCTTATAAAAAAAGAGTGCAGTAATACCAAATGTTGACAAAGGGTAGCGCTGGGAGGTGTAGAAACTCCCTGAGGCTCTGGTGCATAAATTTTGGCCTGGGCTGTCTGTCCGTGACCCCAACACAACAACACACACGCCCTCCCTGCCTCACTCTCTCTCCCCCTCCATCACGCCCCTCCCTGCCTCCCTGCCTGCCTGACTCACTCCCTCCCTCCCTCCATCACGCCCCTCCCTGCCTGCCTGCCTGCCTCACTCACTCACTCCCTGCCTGCCTGCCTGTCTCACTCTCTCCCCCTCCATCACGCCCCTCCCTGCCTCCCTGGATCACGTTCCTTTCTTCCTCACTCCTTGACTCACGTACTGTACTCCGCTACCTCCACCTGACCTCTTCTCGTCACCTCCAGTACAGGTTGTATGTCATTTTAACACCTTCTTCCCTCCCCTCTGTGTTCTATAAAATCTCTCGCCTTCATTCCGGATCGTACCATCTCTCCCTATATAGCCTAGCTCCCTCTTCCTTCTCATTCCACTTCACTTCACCTCACCAACTCCTTCACATTCCCCTTCACTTTTATTAATCTTATTTTTTCCTTTTCACTCAACATTTCACCTCTTTCCTTCTCGTTCGCTGCCCTATGCCCCTTTCATCCTCACTCACAATTACCCTATTTATATTTTACTCCTCTCCGTGCTTGTATACCTTTTCGTGACTGCCTCTCTACCCCATCATCACGTTTTACCATTTTCGTTCTCCATTTCCATCCCATCTCTTTCCTCCGCCATTAAATAATAATATAATATACCTCTTCTACTCCTCTCCACGTTTATCTTCATCTTCAATTACTGTCATACACGTCTCTCATCTCTCTGTCTGTTTATTTATTTATTTTTTTCTGATCCCATCAACCTGTCGACTGATTCTTTCTACCTTTCTATTAATACTATCTTTCTTGTAAACGAATACCGGCACATAGGTACAGACACATAATAAACACACATTCATACTCTCACTCATACTCACACATACTCATTTCTCTACACACTTACTTAGACATTCGCTCGCCTCTTGTCTCTCACTCTCCTTCACACATCTGCTGTTACTACTACTACTACCACCACACTAACACTACTACTACTACTACCACCACAACTAACACTACTACTACTACTACTACTACACACACACACACACACACACACACACACACACACACACACACACACACACACACACACACACACACACAGACGGTCGGATGAAAGGATGTGAAAGGGTAATGGAGAGTGCATATGTAAGAGTAGATGGAGAGAAAGTGAGTTTGGGGTGGGGGAAAAAAGGGCAGTAGCGGTGGAGAACAGGAAAGGGTAGAGAGAGGGAGGAGGAGGAAAGGAGAGAGGGTGGGTTGGAATGTGAGATGTATGCGAGAGGAAAGGAAGGAAAAAGAATGAGAGAGAGAGAGAGAGAGAGAGAGAGAGAGAGAGAGAGAGAGAGAGAGAGAGGAAAGGAAGGTCGAGGAGGGTATCAGAAGAGAGTTCGGTAGTCACTTTTTGTTAAGGTGGTAATGGGGGAAGGAAGGAAGGAACAGAGGGAAGGGAGAGGGAGAGGGGGAGAGGAGGGAAGGTAGAGGGAGAGGGGGAGAGGAGGGAAGGTAGAGGGAGAGGGGGAGAGGAGGGAAGGGAAGGGAGAGTAGAGGAGGGATAGGAGGGAAGGAAGAGGGGGAATGGAGTGGAGAGAGGAAAGTGTTGTAGGTTAGTGTTGAATGGAATTGGTCACATAACCTTTACACTTCCCCTCCCTTACCTTTTTTTTTTCCTTCCATCTACCCTTTCCCTCCCTCCCTACTTCTCATCTTCTCTTCCTTCCTCCCTCCCTACCTCTTGTCTTCCCTCCCTCTCCTCTCCCTTTCTTCTTATCTCCCTCCCTCCCTCTCTTCTCTTCTCCCTCTCCTCTTCCTATCTTTTTCTCTCCCTCTCTACCTTTCTTCTTCCCACCCTCCCTACCTCTCTCCTTCTCTCCCTACCTCCCTACCTTTCTTCTTGCCACCCTTCTCCCATCCCTCTCCCCTCCCTCTCCCCTCCCCTCCCATCCCTATCTTCTTCCCAACTTTCAACACAAGAGAAAAATCTTAACATGGAGAGGATATTACCAACTTCCTTCAGCTTCTTTCAAACTTCCTTCACATTTCCTTCACTATTTGCAGCATCCATTAGCATTCACTTAGCCATAGTTTTTTCCCAGTTACTCTTCGGTTCTGTTATTTATTTTCTTTCATATTACCTTTCGTGTGTGTGTGTATGTGTGTGTGTGTTTTTTTTTTTTTTTTTTTGCACGTAGCTTGTATATTTTCTTAATTGTTTTTTCTTTCCGTTTACTTCAATTTTTTTTTATTATAATAGCTTCTTTCTTTTATCTTTCATCAGTTAATTTCAGATTATTTAAGCTTCGTTCAGTCTTGTTTTAGTTTCATATTATGTCTTCAGTTATTTTCATTACTATATTTATTTTTTATTTTTTTCACCTACCAACCTTATAAGCTACCGGTACCTACTCATTCTCTCTCCCACCCCTTCTCTTCCTTCTTCCCTCCCTCATCTATTCTCCTTCCTTCCCTCCTTCAAATATTGTCCTTCCTTCACTCCCTCACCTTTTCACCTTCCTTCCCTCCTTCCCTTCTCTCCCATGCACACTGTCTTCTCTCTTCACCTTTCCTCTTTTTCTCTTCCCTTCCCTTCCCTTCCCTTTTCTTCCCTCCCCTCCCCTCCTTTCCCTTCCTCCCTCCCTGTACCCACCCTTCTATACCCCCGCCTTCTGGTCTGTCCTGTAACCCAGTATAATTATTGCGTCTCCCACGGTAATTTTCAGGCAGGGAGGGAGGGAGGGAGAGAGGGAAGAGAAGGGGAGGAGGAAAACTTGGAAGAGGGCAGGTAGGGAGGGAGGGGAGGAGGAAAACTTGGAAGAGGGCAGGGAAAGGAGGGGAGGGGGGAGGGAGAGGAGAAGGAAAACTTGGGAGAGGGAGAGAGGGAAGGGGTGGTGTAAAGTGGTACCAGTAAGGGAGGGAGTTGGAGGGGTAGGAAAGTTTTTTGATGGAGGAGGAGGAGAGGGTGGCAGATATCGAGAGGAGGGTGAGAGAAAGGAGAAAGGAACCAAAGGAATTATAAAAGTAGAAGAGGAGGGATAGAAAGAAAAATCGTAAGGAGCAAAGGAATAAAAAAATGGGAAGAGGAGAGACTGGGAAGGAAGAAAGGGTAGAAGATTTTTTTTTATTATAGTCTAGTAAGGAATACAAAAAATAGTCAGAAGTGAAATATAGAAGATAATTAAAGTAGAGAAAGAAGTAAGAAGGGAAGGAAGAAAAATGAGCGTGGCATGAATAGAGAGGGAAGAGCAGAAGCCAAGGTGAAGTAGGGGTATGATAGGGTAGAGTAAGAGGCAGCCAGATATTAGACAGAGAGGTAGACGGTTAAATAGAAGGGTTGGTTGGATAGACAGGTCAGAGGATGGGTACAAGAGGGTATAAGAGTCCCAGAGGTATAGGGGGGTAAGGATGGCGTAGGATGAGATCAGGTAGAATTCAATAGTATATAAAACTCAGAAAGATATGTACCGTATATACAGTATGTGTGTATGTTTGGTATCGAATTATGGTAAGAAGAAAATTCAGTACCGTAGAGTAAGGTAAGATAGAGTAGGAAAGAGTTCAGTATAGTAGGGTAGGGTTGGATAATAGTATGGGGTAAAGGGTACATACACCATTGATGGGTCGGGTAGGGCAGATTAGAAAAAAAAAAAAAAAAAAAAAAAAAAAAAAAAAAGCAGATGGGTACGACAGACCAGGGTAAGGTAAGGGTAGATTAGGGAAGATAAGGTAAGAAAAAGCAAGGGTATATAGGGTAAAGTATACAACCATGCACATACACACACACCTGTTGAGTGAAGCTATGAAATAATAATGTCAGCACTGTGTTTGTTTACATCTTGGTCGTGAATGAGTTGGCTGTTGTAGTGACGTGTATATAGCCAGGCTCATTCACTTCTTTCCCCAAACCATGTCAACAAACACATCGCTGCCACATCTGCTTTACTTCCAACCACCGACCAAACGAGAGCGATGAAAGATACAAGTGGAGTGTAGACGAAATAAGTGAAGGGGAGGAGGGTACGATAGGAATGTTGGGCAGTACAAAATAGATACCGGTAGTTATAAAGGATAGGAGAGTGTAAAGTAATGCAAGGTTATTGGGTAAAGTTTATAGAGTATATAGGATAGTGTAGGGTTAGATGGAGTTAAATTGGACAGGCAGGAAGGAAGGGGTCCAGGTGACATAAGTTGTTGGTGGTGGTGGGGGTCAATATATCTTTCCCAGCTGTAATTGTCGAGGCTTCCCACGCTACCTACCCACTTCCTTCCTGCCTCATGGCCTACTACTATTCCCCCTGCCTCACTTTCCCCTACCTCCTCTTGCCTTGCCTTGCCCTCCTGCCTACCCTTTTTGCCTCTCCTCCTTGATTCTTTCACTATACCTGAACTCCCTCGTATACCCCTCCATTATCATCCTTATCTGACCCGGTCTTCTTGTTTTCCATCCTCTATTTATTAACTTTTCTCTCTACTGCTCTGTTTTATCCTTCCTCATACACTCTCCTGTTTACTCCCTGCTTCACTCTTCCCACCTCCCATTCTCCCTGTCTTCTCTCCATCTCATTCTCTGTACTCCTTTCCTTATCTCTCTCTCTCTCTCCTTTTTCCTGTCGACAGTTCTCGGCCTCTTTCTTCCTCTTCTTCACTTGACCTTTCCTTGTGTTTCCTAACCTTACTCTCGGTATCTCTTTCATCCCTTTCCCAACCCTGCCCTATTCTCTGCCTCCCCTGCCTCTCTTCACATCTGTAACTATTCTCCTGTTTCATGTCTTCATACTCTTATGGATTTCTCTCCTTTCTTCTCCTTCCCTTCCCTTCCCTTCCCTTCCCTTCCCTTCCCTTCCCTCTCACTGTAACTCTACTTTTACCCTTATCTTCCTTCAGGCTTGACTTCTTCCTGGGTATCTCGCATTTTTATCCCCTTCACTACCTCCCTCTCTCATTCCATCCTTCCTTCCTTACTTCTTTCTTATAAAATGGTTCTAATTCATCTCATCCTTTTCTTTATCCTTTCCCCCACCCCTCTTTATCTCTTTCTTTCTCCACTCTGTCCCTGTCCTCTTCAATCTCTCTCTCTCTCTCTCTCCTTAATATCCCGCCCTTCCTCTTATTCTTCCCCTTCCTTCCTTCCTCCCTCATCCTGTAGGTAATCCATCTAGACTCCCTGACCTCCACCCCTTCCATCCTTTATCCTTCCCATCTTCCGTTCTCGCTATAGCCTACCTGGTTTTTGCGACCATTAGCATGAGCCATAAAAAGGTATTTATCATCATCAATCATTGCCCCTGTCTTCATAAATCTTCTTTGTTTCATAATAATCATTTTAATAATCATCAGTATCATATTGAATAGTGTTTATTGATATCGTTTTCTGAGTAAGCATCATCAGTATCATTATGTCACTACAACCTTGAAGTTATATTTGTTGTATGACTGACGTGTTGTGTGTGAAATATATGTAATGAGTTTGTCAGTGTGTGCTCTCACGATCCTTGTTCTCATTCCGTATATATTTATTATGTAATGCCTTTCTTTGTCACACTTCCTGCATTCCTCCATCCCTGTCTGCTTGCATGTCTGACTGTCTGACTGACTCATGTGTTTCAAGTGACAATTTCCTTATTTACGTTGCTACCTGCTTTTTACCCTTCATGTCCCTCCATGCTTCTGTTTCTGCTAATACTGTCAAAAATCTTCTATGCATTATTATATTAATTATTAAACTACATAGAATATTATATACTTTAAATCACATATTCTTTTATTTCTGACAATATCCACAGAAACTCGTGTTACACTCTGTATATATACTGTTATTCTTATCCCATTGCTTGTCTGCCTGCCTTCTGCTTACATCTTTTATGTTCTCTCCTCCCTTTCTGGTTTTCTCATTTCCCTCCATTTCTTCTCTTCGTCGTGCTTGCCTCCCTCCTCTTCCTCCCCACAGCCCTCCCCTCTCCCTCCCTCAGTATCTGCATACACACATTTTACTTAGAGAGGCATGAATCCTCTTAATATCACCTTCCTACTTACCTCCTCCTTGCCACTCTTTCTTTCTCTTTGTCTCTTTTCCTCCTCTTTGATTCTCTTCTTGTCCTTTTTGTCCCCTATTCCTCCTCTTCTCTCCTTGCTTACCTGACTCCCCCCCTTTCTTTTCGCTGCTTCCTTTTCATCCTTCTTGCCTTCCTTTCTTCCCCTGTTTCCTTCCCTTCTCTTAGTTACCTTTATCCTCCTTGCTTTTCTTATACTTTGAATCTTTACATAGCTATCTACAGTACTTCCTTTCAGCCCCTTCCCTCTCTCCCTCCCTCCCTCCCTCCCTGGCATCATATCTCCCTCCCTCCACATTTTTATTCATTCATCCCCTCCCCCTGCTGAGCGTAGAGAAGAGGAAAGGGGAGGTGATGTTATATAGGAGAGAGGGGAAGGGAATAGGGAGAGGGAGCGAGAAAGGAAAAGGAAGGGAGGAAGGATAGAAGGGGAGAACGAGAGATGAAGGAAAGGGAGAGAAAACTGAGAATGGGAGAGAGACAAGGATAGGTAATGGAGAGTTGGAAGCATGAACTCAAAGAAGAGAAAAAATATAGTGGAAGAGAGGGATTGATGGGGAAAGATAGATAAGTTAAGAATGGAAAGGAGAGAAGGAGTAAAAATGAAAGTGAAAAGAAAAAGGGAGGGAGGAATGGAGTGAGGGCCAGACCACCTATCATGGAAGGGAGAGAAGGAATAAAGAATGAAAGAGAAAGGAGGAATGAAGGAAGGGAGGGAGGAGTGGAGGGAGAGCCAGCCCACCTAACATTTCTTACCTTACATGGGCGTCTGGCTGGCACGCAGGGATCTGTTTTATGGGCAGGCAGGTGGAAAGGCAGGCAGGTGGGCAGGCAGGCAGGCAGGTAGGCAGGCAGGCAGGTACTCAGGTGGTGAAAAAGGCAGGCAGGCAGTTGGTGGAGCAGGCAGGCAAGTGGTGGAATAGGTAGACAGGTAGGTGGTAAGGCAGGCAGGAGAGAGAGAGAGAGAGAGAGAGAGAGAGAGAGAGAGAGAGAGAGAGAGAGAGAGAGAGAGAGAGAGAGAGAGAGAGAGAGTCAAGATAAGGTAACCAATGGGGCAGAAACTAATGCCAGCACATAACAGTTAAAGGGACAAGCAGACCACACAGACACTGAGGTACCCAAGGGGAGGGAAGGTTTGTACTCTGCTCAATAGAGAGGGATGTTGTCCTCAGGGAAGTTGTGTGTGTGTGTGTGTGTGTGTGAGAGAGAGAGAGAGAGAGAGAGAGAGAGTGAGAGAGAGAGAATTAAAGCATGAGGAATATGAGAAAGAAGAAAAAAGAAGGTTTGATGGAGAGAAGGAACAGAGAACATTATTTATTTGAGGACATTTTCGTAAGCCTTTTAACTTATTTATTCTAGGCAACTCCTGATTTGTACTCAAGTCTTGTTCAGTCAATAATGTTTTCCCTTTCCTTTCCTTTATATCCTAACCAAATTATCTTTCATTTTTTGCAACTAAAACGAATTGCATCTGATCTGTGTGTAACCTGAACTAATATACCCGTGTTGATTCCCACAAACAATGCCAAGAAACAACAGGACCAGATTACCAAAAATAATGGTCTGTTGCATGGATAAGTTAGTAGGAATCAGTTGCTCCATCCATGATTTACCAACACTGTACTATACCCCCCCACCCCACCCCCTTCTTAAAAACCTTATCTAAGTCAGTCGTATCTATCCGATTTACCCATTTAAGTACCTCAATTAGATCTCCCCCCCCCCACCCCCTAATCCCACGCCTTTCTGGAGGGTGCAAATTTACCTTCTTCAATCTTTCCCTTTATGGCAGTTTCTGATCCTGTGTATCATTTTAATCGCTCTTCTATCTACGAGGGAGGGGGTGAGGGAGGGAGGGAGGGGGATAGATTGGTTGGTTGGCGTGTTATGTTTTTCTGCCTCTGCTAACCTTGCCCACATCTCCTTGTATATGCTACCCCTGTCTCCTCTGCTCTCCCTGCATCCATAACATTTTACTTACCTCTGTCTCTTCCCCCCTCTCTCCCTTTCCTTTATTTTACCCCTCTCTCCCCTCCTCTATATTTTCCCTCTCCCATGTTATCCCTGCTTTCTTCTCCATTATTATCTCCTTGCCTTCCCTTCTCTCCATCACTTCCCTCTACTGTTCTTCCATCATCCTCGGTTCTCTCTCGCTTCCCTCTTCTCTCTGCTGCTTCCCCTGCCTCC
>JAWZYT010007440.1:15000-24279 GCA_034508575.1 Petrolisthes manimaculis | reverse complement strand
GTAAGAATGGATATAAGAATGGTTGTAAGAATGGTTATAAGAATGGTTGTAAGATGGTTGTAAGAATGGTTGTAATGATTGTAATTAGGTGGTAATTCATTCTTTTTTGTATGTATATTGGAGTGCCTTGATTCCTCCAAAGTATGCCGAAAATAATAAATAGTGTTCTGTCTGTTGCTAGAATAGTTTGGAGGATTCAGTTGCTCCATAATTATTTACCAACACAAAATTTCCCCTTTAATTAACAGTGAAACAGATTCCCTTAATACATATCCTTCTGTTTTGTTTTGTTTTTTGTCTTCACAGTTAAGCTTTTTCTCTCAGGGATTCAAGCTTTTTCTCTCGGGGATTCAAGCTTTATCCCTCACCGTGTGCATGAAGCCTTTCCCCTCACAGTCCAACTTCCCCCTCCCCCCCACACAATGAAGCCTTTCCCCACAAAGTGAAGCCCTACAGTGAAGCCTTTAATGCCTCCACACACAGGATAGCGATGGTCCAATAATTAATTTGTTGAAGGTGGTGGTGTGTGTGAATGGGGCCGAGGGGGGTATGTATGTGGGGGGAGGGGGAAGGGGTGTGTGTGTGGTGGGGGAGAGGGAAGGGTGTGGGTTGGAGAGGAGGGTTGTGGTGGGGGAGAGGGAAGGGTGTGGAGGAGAGGAGGGTGTGTGGAAATAACGATAAAGATGGGGAGAGGAGTGTGTGTGTGTGTGTGTGTGTGTGTGTGTGTGTGTGTGTGTGTGTGTGTGTGTGTGTGTGTGTGTGTGTGTGTGTGTGTGTGTGTGTGTGTGTGTGTGTGTGTGTGTGTGTGTGTGTGTGTGTGTGTGTGTGTGTGTGTGTGATCCCTTTTATTCCTCCTTTGCAGAAAGTACAAAATTTTGCTGTAAGGGTAGCAGTGGGTGGAGTGAAAAAATACGATCATATATCTCCATATTTTAATCAATTAAAATGGCTAAGACTGAAGGAAAAATTTGTATTTGACTTAGGTGTAACAATTTTTAAAGTATTACGAGGATATTATCCAGAATGGTTTTTATTACTAAACAATAGACTAAATATAACTAACAGTATCACCAGACAGAGGCATAATTTGTATGTGCCAAGCACTAATACACACACTGGAGACAGACGCACTGATGTAGCAGGAGTCAAGCTGTGGAACACACTCCCACCTTCCCTCCAACATGCACCATCTCTGGACGTTTATAAGGCTAGACTCAAGAAATTCATTCGGACAGAAAATGGACTTAGGTTTTTACAGTAGTCTTTTAAAATATTAACTTGTTTATACCCCCCTTTTTTAAATTTATATTATTATATTTTAAATTCCATACTTTATGTTTATATTTTTTATTTTATATCTTTAGATCTTAAATCCTAAATCTTATATTTTAAAATTTTAAATTGTAAATATGTTTTTGAATTTACATTTCTAAACATCTCATGTACTGTAGAACCTGAATTATTATTTAAGTATTATTGTAATTTGCATAACAACCACTTCTGTGGATAATACAGAATCTGAATCTGAATCTGAATCCTTCCCTAGCTTCCTGCAATCTCTCTCTCTCTCTCTCTCTCTCTCTCTTTCTCTCTCTCTCTCTCTCTCTCTCTCTGTGTGTGTGTGTATAATTGACCAGTTAAGATGAAGCACACAACAAAGCCAGTCATCCCGTTACAGAGCTAATCCGATATATATCAAATCACAACCTCAGGCAATCAGGTCGCTTATACACCAGACAATCAGGTCGCTTATACACCAGACAATCAGGTCGCTTATACACCAGACAATCAGGTCGCTTATACACTAGACAATCAGGTCGCTTATACACCAGACAATCAGGTCGCTTATACACCAGACAATCAGGTCGCTTATACACCAAACAGCTCTCTTGCTTGGTATATACAGTAGTACATGATATTTTGTGGCCTTGTGTGTGTGGAGGAATCTGTGGTCTTCAAATAGCTACTAAAATCATCCCCCTCCTTCCCCCCCCCCCCCCCTTAAGCCAATCAATCATGCATTCCGGTAATCAATCAGTGAAGGAGTTTTCAATCAAGTAATTACAAACCACACCACCGGGTTCCTGATTGGGTAAATAGAGAGAGAGAGAGAGAGAGAGAGAGAGAGAGAGAGAGAGAGAGAGAGAGAGAGAGAGTGAGAGGAGAGAGAGAGAGAGAGAGAGAGAGAGAGAGAGAGAGAGAGAGAGAGAGAGAGAGAGAGAGAGGGAGAGAGAGAGACAGAGACAGAGAGATGATATATACATACACTTATTACAAATGTGTAGAGACATATATAGGCCTAGATGTAGATATGAAGAAAACACCCACGTACAGTCACGCTAAATAAAAATTTGCAGTAGGCCTACATCCAGCATTGTCAATCTAGTGTGCAAGTAGCCATGCAGGGTTAGATATATAGGACCCTGTATAACTTAATATTTAACGTGTGTAAGGTTTGTTTTTAATTGAATGTTTCAGAGTATCAGAACACCGTCCAACAACAACACCACCACCAGCACCAGCATCATACATGTCCCCTCCTCGTCACCCTCACCGTTTCCTGTATGCCTGACACCCGGCTCACACACTGGTCTGGTCTCCACTCCAACCCTTCCCTCCATGGTCTCCACTCCAACCCTTCCCCCTGTACTGTATACGTGTTTCGATACTGTGACGCTCTATCTAAACAAACTTGGGGCAGACACCGGACTGATAACGTTGAATGTACTGCGAGTATGTGTGGCGCGACTGTACACTCACACTCGCCATACTTTAAACTCATATTCCCACCCACATTCACACTGCTAGCATCCCCACTTACACTCACGCTGAAACCACACACTACCACTCACTGCTCCTCACACTTCACTTCCATCCACATTCACACACACCCATTTCATAACATAACACACCTAATGTCACACTATACCACTCACTGCTCCTCACACTTCCATCCACATTCACACACACCCATTTCATAACATAACACACCTAATGTCACACTACCACTCTAACCAACACCTAGGTATGTACCTATATACACGCCCAGCCACTCTCCCAAACCAACCCACCACTCACTGTCACTCACACCTCCATCCACTTACACTCACAGCCACACTAATTAACATATAAACAGTCTTATGTACAATGGCGACTCCCAACCAACTGGCATCATTCCTGTGTGTAATTTGTCAGGAGATATTTATTTCCCTGGGCTCGGTGATTGGTGCCAGTGTTCAGGTTGATTAATTCGGGGGCTGCCAGTAGAGTAGGGAGGGTGTGGGATGGAGTAGGCGTCAGGTGGAAAGGCTGTGTGGAACGGGTGGATGTGGGGTGGAGTAGGCGTCAGGTGGAGAGGCTGTGTGGAACGGGGTGGATGTGGGGTGGAGTAGGCGTCAGGTGGAGAGGCTGTGTGGAATAGGGTGGGCGTGGGATGGAGTGTGTGTGGAGTGGGGTGGGCGTGGGGTGGAAACTGTGTGGGATGGAGTGGATGTTGGGTGAGGTGGGCGTGGGTGGCAACTGTGTGGAACGGGGTGGATGTGGGGTGGAGAAGGTGTAGGAGGGAGTGGGAGTGAGGTGGAGAGGCTGTGGGATTGGGTGGGCGTAGGGTGGAGAGGGTGTGAAGTGGAGAAGGTGTATAGGGTGGAAAAAGTGTAGAGTTGAGAGATGAGGGAGAGAGAATGAGGAGAGAGATGAGGGAGAGAGAATGAGGGAGAGAATGAGGGAGAGAGAAACAAGGGTGGATGGAGAGAATGAGGAAGTAGTGACTGGTGTGGATGTGTACAGAGGTGAGGCAAGGTACGTTGGCTATATAGGCTTCACCTGTCACCTGGCCATAATTTATCCTCTGTACTCAGCCTTCCGTATACATTTCCACCAGCCCTGTGTGTGTGTGTGTGTGTGTGTGTGTGTGTGTGTGTGTGTGTGTGTGTGTGTTCCCAATTTCTCATCACTTCTCTCTTCCAGCTCTCTTAATCTCCACTCCATGTATTCTTCCTTCATGCCACTCTCTCTCTCTCTCTCTCTCTCTCTCTCTCTCTCTCTCTCTCTCTCTCTCTCTCTTTCTCTCTCTCTCTCCTCACACCCTTCCTCACATTCGATTTTCCTCACTTCTGACTTTTGGTTTTATAGTCCCTCTCTGATTTTAGACAGTTTCGAGATAGACCATAGGGGGTTGGCATCCTTTCCTGTCTGGCCCTTGTCTCTCTTCCTCTCATTCCCCCTTTTAGCTCTCTTTTCCTCTCTCTTTCTCTCTCTCTCTCTCTCTTTCTCTCTCTCTCTCTCTCTCTCTCTCTCTCTCTCTCTCTCTCTCTCTCTCTCTCTCTCTCTATCATTCTTTACCATTCAATGTCGCAATTATATTATACAAATTTAAATTCAAAGATATTCCACCCACACTTAAAGTCCAAGATATTCCACCCACACTTAAAGTCCAAGATATTCCACTCACACTTTACGACGCGGGTTGTTGATGACGTCACTATGAGAGTCACTGACGCACGCACTCATCGATCACGAAATAACACACTCGTGATGTCAGAACTGCATGAGGTCTGTGTGTGTTTGCTTGCTTCTTTGTTCGTACTGGTGAAGAGGGAATGGAGGAGATGGTGGGGTTGGATGAGGGGAGATACCACTTAGAAATGTATTGTGGGAGGAAGAGAGGGAAGATAGGAGGGAGGGAGGGTAATAAAGAAAGGAAAGGGATGCAGGGTAGAGGAACGAAAGGGAAGGGAGGGAAGGAGTGGAGAAGCTTAAAAGAAGAAGGATATACTGGTGAGGGAAAAGAAGGAGTAAATGGAGGAAAGGGGAGGGAAAGATAAGTAGGAAAGGGAGAAAGTGAGAAAGATAAGTAAGAAAGGGAGGAATTGAGAAGGGGAGAGTCATGGCAAAATAGCTGAAGAGGAATGGAGGGAAAGAGGAAGGAAAGGGAGGAGGGAAGGAGTAGAGAAGATGATGGATACACAACAGAGGAAACGGGGAAGGAAAAAATGGATGGAAAGGGAAGAGGAAAGGGTATACAGGAGTGGAGAGGCTAAGTATTGTTCAGTAGAGAGGAAGTGAGAAAGGAGAGGAGTAGGGAAATTAGCATATTCCATGGGAGTGAAAGTTGGTGAGTGGCTGCATGGGAGGGGAAACACAAGAGGGGAAGATACAGAAAGGGGAAGTAAGGGATTGGGAAGTGAAGAAGAAGCAAAGAGAAAGAAGGGTGGAAGGAAATTGGAGAAGTAGAGAGAGAGAGAGAAGTAATGGTTGGGGATTGAAGAAGCAGTAAAGAGAAAGAAGGGTAGAAGGAAATGGGAGAAGATGTAGAGGGAGGTAGAGATAGAGGGGAGAGAGGGTTGAAGGAGGGAAGAGAGGGTTGAAGGGACTAGGGGAGAGGGGGTGGGGGAATAAGCCTGAGGGAGAGAGGAAATAGAGGGGTGGGGGTCGATGGGGTGGAGAAGAGAGGGGAGATCGGAGAGGCGGGTTGAATTAAACTGGGAAGGGTTAGCATTTTCATATCTCTCTCTCTCTCTCTCTCTCTCTCTCTCTCTCTCTCTCTCTCTCTCTCTCTCATCACCGATTATCACGCTCATGACCCGGCAGGAGAGGAAGAGGAAATGGGAGGGAAGAGAAGGTATGGACGGCTGGAATATACGGATGGGAAGCAGAGAGGAAGGGTTGAAGGGTGGAAAGCTGAGGAAGAGATGAGTGAAGGAGGGAGGTGAGGAAAGGAAGAAAGTTAGTGATAAAATGAGGAAGAAGAGAGAAGAACACATTTGGAAACCGGGAGAAGCAAGGAGGCAAGGGACAACAAAACTAGGTTGCCAATGGAAAGACAATAGGGGAAAGAGAAAGAGGGGAGATAAATGGAAGATGAAGGCAAAGTTATAGGGAAAGTGAGGGGAGGGACAGAGGAGATGGGGACGGAGGCTGGGTAATCACAGAAGGGAGGGGAGCTTACTTAGCCTATCTGGGAATGAGGGGAAGGGGAGTGAGATTTGGGGGAAGGGGATAGCGTGAGGGAAGGACGGGTGAAATTAGGATCTGGGGATGGAGAAAGGATAGGGTGACATGTAGGGAAGTAGGAGAGTGAGGGAGGGAGAGAGGAGACGACGTGTACGAATGAGAGAAGAGATGGTGGTGGAAGATTAGCAAGGAAAAGGGATCGAGAGAAGGAGTGACAGAGGAGAAGAGGGGAGGTGGGAAGGAGGATAATGTATGGAAGGAGAAGGGGTGGCAACAACAAACAGAGAGAGAGAGAGAGGACGAATGGTGCAGCAGGAAGGGAAAGAGGACAGAAAGAAGGGAAGGAGGATGGAAGGAAGGAAGGATGGAAAGAAGAGAGAGGTGAGGGAAGGAAAGGATGACAAGAGACACTAAAGAGATTGAAGAGGGAAAAGCAGGAGAAAACAGGAGGAAAATTAAGGAATAAGACTGAAAGGAGGGAAAAAGTAAACAAAAACGGGAATGAACATTAAAACAACGTAGAGAATAAAGACAAGGGACGGAATCTGATAGGAAAAGGGGATACAGAAAATTAATGAAACTATAATATATGAGTGATAGAGAAGAGTGGACAGAGAGAAAAAAATAGAGGGAAGGGAAGAAAAGGAAGGAAGGGAAACACAGGGAGAGAATAATAACCAAGGAAAAGGTAAGATCAATATGAGAGAGAGAGAGAGAGAGAGAGAGAGAGAGAGAGAGAGAGAGAGAGAGAGAGAGAGAGAGAGAGAGAGAGAGTATTATAAGCTTGGACGAAGGAGACAGGAATGAGGAGAAGCATTTGACAAAGAGACGAGAATGGAAAAATAAGAATAAAGTATGTAAATAAGGAGAAGGAGTGAGCCGGACATCTGCTGAAGGGGAGAATAGGAAGAATATAATTACGAGGGAGGAAGGAAGGAAATAAGAGAGTGTGTGAATAAATAAATAAATGAAGAGAGAACCGTCGGGACGTCGAGAGGAAGACTATAATTAAGGCAGAGGAAGGAAATTAAATAAAAAAAAAAGAGTGAGAATAAATTAAGGAAGCGACGGGGAGGAATGGATGAATGATGAGGGCAAGAAATGTAGAGGGGAAAATAATTATATAGTATATAGAGTAAAGGAGGAGGAACCCCAAAACACAGAGATGGGGAGGAACGGATGAATGATGATGACGGCAAAAACAGAAAAGAGAGGAAGGAAATAATAATAAAAAAAAAAAAAAAAAAATAGTAGGAATGGAAGAGTGGACTTGGAGAAGAGGAAGGATGAAGGATGAAGGATGAATGATAATGAGGATAAGAATGAGAAGTTAAAGAGACGAAACAAACAATCAACCTAACCAAGGAAGCATAAATAATAAATTGGTATGAAGGATCGCATTTCAATTACTTATTATTTTATACCTGAGGGACTTTCACGGCACCCAAACTTTAGGGAAAATCTTTGGGTCCCGATGATGGGGTTGGGAAATGATGCCACAAAAATATCATACACGCACACACATACACACACACACATACACACACACATATATCCCACACCCACACCCACACACAAATATCCCACACAGACAAATATCCCACACCCACCCACACACACACACACACAAATATCCCCCCACACACACACGTATATCCCACACACACACACACACCCACCCATAACCCCCAAGCCTGTCTCCTTACTCCCGCACCCCCCAACCCCCCCCCAAGCCTGTCCCCTACTCCCACACACCCCTTAAGATAAAAAGGCCATAATAATAATGACTTGGAATACGGCCAGCTAGAAAATCAGTGATGGAGAAAATCATGACCACGTAAATAATTATGTTTCCTCTTTTATTATGGTTGCTTGGTGGTCGGTCCCTCTTGATCAATTTCTCAAGTCTTTTTTCTCTTTTGTTGGGTAGTTTGTTGCTCATTTCCTCTCTTTTTTTCTCTCTCTCTTTATTCATTCTATATTGTCTCTTTCCTATAATTATTTGTTCTTCCCTCCAACTCTTTGACCCATTCTCACTTTGTATACCTTTCATCTCGTCGCACCTTTCTCCCGCTGTAGAGTACTTTCTTCTTCTCTCTCTCTCTCTCTCTCTTGACCTAGTATTTGCAACAAACGAAGACATGATAGTGAATATTAACGTAGGTGAAGAATTTACCAATAGAGACCACCGCATAATAACTTTCAGTATAAATTTTAACAAAAGCGACATAAAATACAGCTACGAAAAAATCCCCGATTTTAGAAAAGCCAATTTCAACAAACTCCGAGCGATACTAAAAGTAACCGACTGGAAATGTCTGCGAGACACTATTGACATAAATACACATGGAACTTTTTCACTAATGCGTACACAAAAGCGGTCAGGGATAGCATACCGTTAAAAAACCGACGTTCAGCACAAAACTTAAAGCCCAAGTAGTGGAGTAAAGATATAGCCGACTGTTACGAGCCAAAAAGAACGCCCATAATAAAGTAAAATCACAGCCAACAATGACGACCGTGCCAAGTTTACAGACTTACGAAGAAAAGCCAAAAAGTTAATCAAACAGAGCAAAAAGACAATTGAAAAACATGTTGCAAATCAGAGTAAGACAAACCCGAAAGAGTTCTACAGTTATATTCGACAAAAGAAAGTACTTACGTCAACTATCGGACCAATTCTTGATGAAATAGGGATTTTACGACAGATGAAGAGCGAATGAGTAGTATCCTAAATACTTTCTTTGCATCAGTCTTTACTACAGAAAACTCGAACGATATACCAGCCGAAACAACAGTCCAAACGAAATCACCGAGGTTTTAAATAATATCAGCATAACAGAAAATGACGTAATCAAATGTATTGATAAATTAAATGTAAATAAGTCACCTGGGCCTGACACGATCTCCCCTCGCGTAATAAAGGAAGCAAAAAGCGAAATAGTAAAACCTCTGACTCTGCTATTTAATTATTCTTTACACACTGGAACAATACCTGACGAATGGAAGCTCGCTAACATAATACCAATATTTAAAAAAGGCAGCAAATCTTTACCTAGTAACTATTGCCCTATCAGCCTAACCTCAGTAGTATGCACAATGTTAGAGACAATCATACGAGATAAACTTACAAATCACTAAGAGGAAAACAACTTACTCAGAGACACTCAACACGGCTTTCGCAATAAACGCTCTTGCCTAACGAACCTATTAGACTTTTTAAACAACATTTTTAATGAATATGATAAGAGTAAAGCAGTAGACATAATTTATCCAAAAAGCCTTTGACAAAGTTCCCCATAAACGTTTAATAACTAAATTAAAATC
>JAWZYT010007440.1:0-12500 GCA_034508575.1 Petrolisthes manimaculis | reverse complement strand
TTGTCCTCTCTCCCCGTATCCCCACCCTCTCCATTCTATCCTGTCCTCTCTCTCTCTACTAATCTCTCGTGTCCTCTCACCCCCTCCCCTCCCTTCCTCTTTCCCACCCTCCCCTCCTTCTCTCTATCCCTCCCATCATCCCATTTTCCATCTATCCTTCCCACCCTCCAATTTCCCTCCCTTCCAACCCTCCCACCCTCCCTTCCCTCTATACCTCCTACCATCCTCTCCCATCCACCCATTTCCCCTTCATTCCTTCCCACCCTCCCAATTTCAACTATCCCACCCTCCCCTCCCTTCCTTTCCCCTCTCACAATGGCTGTCCCTCGTCACCCTGCACATCGATTATGGCCCTTCATTAAAAGAGCTAAGCAGGGAAAATTAAAAAGAGTTGGGTGATGATCGCGACAGAGGTGGTGGAGGAGGAGGAGGAGGAGGGAGAGGGGGGGGGGGAGAAGGGGATTAGAATGGTGGTGGTAGGAGGGGGGGATGGTGGAGGAGGGGGATGGTGGAAGAGGGAGAGGAGGGAGAGGGGGATTAGAATGGTCGGGGATGGAGGGGGGGATTAAAGGGGTTATAGTGGGAGGGGGGGGGATGATGGGAGTAGTGGATGGAAGGGGATTAGAGGGATGGTGGTGGTGGGAGTGGAGAGTGGAGGAGAGGGAGTGGAGAGTGGAGGAGAGGGAGTGGATTAAAGGGTTGGAGGAAAATTGGGGGATTGGGAACTGAAAGTGTGGGATTTTGAGACAGAAGTAGCGGTGGGATTGGGGAGACGATTCGTGGGGTTAGGATTGGGATTGAAGGTGTGGTGGATTGGGGATGAGGTGGGTGGGGTGGGGGTAGGAGGGAGGTAGTGCATAGTGGGGGGTGGTGGTAAGAGTGGGTAGGGAAATAAATACAAACAGTAGTTGATGACTCTTGCATTTTGTCTCCCTCGATAATACTGCATTCAGGACTTTTTTCTTTTTTTTCTTGACGCCAGGAAACACCAATAACGTCCAAATATCAAAGAAAATATATAATTACCGCGATTACCTGTAGGACCAGATCTGACCAGACTCGGGTTAGTCCACTAATTAAGAAAAATGTCTGAGTTAATCCGATTACATAATCTAAGAATCATTTTTTTTTTTTTTTTTTTATGGTGTTAATAAAAATTCTGTTGGTTCTAACATTTTGGCGAAGGAAGGAAAGAGAAGTGATAAGAAAAATAACTATAAATAGATAGAGACAAAATATACAAAAGTTAAATAATACACACATCACATAAACTGGTGAAAAAAACCCGCCTAATTTACGATAAATTTGTAAACAAACTCTGATAAAATAAAGCTAGAATTGGTGAGAGAAAAAAAAAAATTGACGAAAATTAAAAAGTAAGAAGGATTGAGGAGAGTAGATAAATAAATTAATACGTATAGAGAGAGAGAGAGAGAGAGAGAGAGAGAGAGAGAGAGAGGAGAGGAGAGAGAGAGAGAGAGAGAGAGCGTATTATTAATCCCATGAGAGCTGTTCAGAGAGGTGATTTACGCCTGGTAGAGATTATAATGGGTAATTCTCAGCAGCACTGCCAATGTCGACTATTACAAGGAGCAACGAGAGGAGTGGAGGCTGGAAGGAGGAAGAGAAGAGGGATGGGAGAGAGAGAGAGAGAGAAAGAGAGAGAGAGAGAGAGAGAGAGAGAGAAGAGAGAGAGAGAGAGAGAGAGAGAGAGAGAGAGAGAAGGGAGAGAGAGAGAGAAGGGAGAGTGTGATGAGGGGAATGTGGTTAAAAATAAAAGAGAATGTTTTTTGAGAGGAAAGTGGATCAATGAAAGAGGAGAGGTATAGTGATGAGGTGTGTGTGTGTGTGTGTGTGTGTGTGTAGTAAGAGAGATAGGAGACATGGAAGAGGGTAGGGTGCGTTGTAAGCCAGATAAAACGGAGTCATATAAGATGAATGGGACTTGGGAGATGTAAGATGATGAATGGGAGTATATGTGAGAGAGGTGTGTGTGTGTGTGGGTAATGTGAGAGGTGTGTGTGTGAGTGAGTGATGTGAGAGGTGTGTGTGTGAGTGAGTGGCGTGAGAGTTGTGGGAAAGGGGACCGGTCGACAGTGGTAAAGACGCGTGTGAGATAGTGGGAGTGGGAGTGGAGGTGGGAGGGAGTGTGAGGGGACAGAGCTAGGGTGAGAAACGAGATGTGATAATAGTTGAGGGAGAGGGGGAGGAGAATAAATGAGTGTTTGAGTGAGAGGGGGAGGAGAATAAATGGGTGTTTTGAGTGAGAGGGGGAGGGGAGAATAAATGGTGTTTTGAGTGAGAGGAGGGGGAGGAGAGTAATAATAATAGACAGGATGTAAGAAAGGAGAGCTAGAGTGACGAGGAGTGAAAGAAAAGAGGGAGGAGTGAGAGGGAACATAAAGGCAGTTATAGTGTAAAATGGGAACAAGAGGAAATAGAGATATGTGTGTGTGTGTGTGTGTGTGTGTGTGTGTGTGTGTGTGTGTGTGTGTGTGTGTGTGTGTGTGTGTGTGTGTGTGTGTGTGTGTGTGTGTAACCATTTATGAGTATTTATGAGACTTTTGTGTGTTGAGGTTTAGTGTTTGTAAACTCACTGAGCTTCTTACAAACTTATAGTCTCTTTTAGAGAGTTTATTTATTTTATTTTTTTGGTACGAACGTTAAGTATATAGATGTATATATGTATATGTTGTGTACGTACCTTTTGTCTAGGTGTATGTTTAGTAAGAGCTTTGTGTTTGGCGGAAATTTATGTGTGTATAATATTTTTTATAGCTTAGGTGCGTGTGTGTGTGTGTGTGTGACAGTTACCGAGACAGCAATTCTGCCTGTATATATAGTCTTTCGGGCTGCTAACAACGAAAGAACACAGCGCCTGGAAATTAGATCTGTATCAATCATGGGTCATATTCAAGCTCTTTCTTTCATCTCGGGTTTACTTTACTTTACCGTAGTAGAAATAATCATACCATCGAGGTCATATGGAATTGTACACTATGGAATTTTGCTCCATTAACTCCATCCTGTATAAATAGGGATAAATAAAGTCTTTGAACATTTGGAACGACAATGTTGAAAGGCTACATAGTCCTCCAAACTATAAGTAGCAAATGATACCTACTACTGTACTTGTTTCCTGAATAGACTATCTCCTGGGAGGGTTTGTAGGAATCTGTAGGCCTTCATTCCATCCAAAAAAGATTATCCTCTCAAGAGTTTACGTTAGAGCTATACAGATGAGAAGTTTGTATTAAATTTCTGAGTGATGTATAGCCACGAATGTCGCATACAAAGTTTAGTATGTTTTAAGTATACATATTACGCTTTATGGGCGAGACAAACATGTATACAAGAGTAGTGAGATTAATGTGTGTGCACGGGAAAAAAAAGATAGAGAGTGGTGTGTGTGTGTGTTTGTTTGTGTGTGTGTGTGTACCTTTATATATATGTATGTGTACCTTTCTGTGTGTGTGTGTGTGTGTTTCCCGATGTGTGTGTACCGTTACTAGCCTACATGTGTGTTTGTGTGTACCTTTGTATATATGTATGTGTACCTTTATGTGTGTGTGTGTGTACCTTTGTGTGTGTGTGTGTGTACCTTTGTATATATGTATGTGTACATTTGAATATATGTATGTGTACCTTTGTGTGTGTGTGTACCTTTGTGGGTGTGTGTGTGTGTGTGTGTGTGTGTGTGTGTGTGTGTGTGTGTGTGTGTGTGTACCTTTGTATATATATATGTATGTGTACCTTTGTGTGTGTGTGTGTGTGTGTGTGTGTGTATGTACCTTTGTATATATATATGTATGTGTACCTTTGTGTGTGTGTGTGTGTGTGTGTAGCGTTGCGTGTGTGTCCTCTACTCCACTGTCACTAAGTCTAGGGCCAACCTGGTATGGAACCCACCCATTACACGTCATCTATTCTTCTCTACCAACCATCAAAACTTTCCAGGGTAAATAATGTATGTACTTCTCTCAAACTCTCTAACATTAAAGGGGTGTGGGAGTAGGGGACAGGCTTGGGGGGGGGGACTGGGGGGGTGAGGGAATAGAGGGACAGGATTAGGGGAGGACTGGGGGGGGGTTGCAGGAATAGAGGGACAGGCTTGGGGAGGGAATAGAGGGACAGGCTCCGGGTGGGTATATTTATCGCAAAACATCACAGATAAAAACACACACACACACACACTAATAAATCACACACACACACACCACATGACCACCCCAACAACATCCTATATGGGCCCATCACATCAAATCACATCACCATGCACACACACACACACACACACACAAACAACCCCCCACCCCCCCAACCCCGCTACACACACACACACATTCCAAGTCCATTAGTGAATCAGTCACCTTAACTCTACGCCAATTATCACACATAAGTTGTAATTGTCTGGTAACCTGCATGGTCGTGGGTAATTAACTAATGAGAGGGTAGATTATTAATGACCAAATTACTCATTGTCTGGTTGGGGTTAAAAAAAAAAAGAAAAAAAAAAAAAAAAAAAAAAAAAATGGCATCCATTATAAAATAGCCTATTATTATTAATATTATTATTATTATTATCATGTTTGGGTCTACTCTTACCTATATAACTGAATTTATTGTCGTTCTAATCTTGTGTGTGTGTACGGTACTTGTTTTTAATAATAAGTTCATAACCACTATCATTATTATTATTATTATCATCATCATCATCATTCTTTCTGTACCGTTCATAACCACTATCATCATCATCATTATCATCATCATCATCATCATTCTTTCTGTACCATTCATAACCACTATCATCATCATCATTATCATCATCATCATCATCATTCTTTCTGTACCGTTCATAACCACTATCATCATCATCATTATCATCATCATCATCATCATTCTTTCTGTACATTTCATAACCATTATCATCATCATCATCATCATCATTATCAACAACAACATTCTTTCTATACCGTTCATAACCACCACCACTACCATCATCATCATCATCATCATCATCTTTTTCAACATCATCATCATCATCATCATCATCTTTTTCATCATCATCATCATCATCATCATCATCATCATCATCTTTTTCATCATCATCATCATCTTTTTCATCATCATCATCATCTTTTTCATCAACATTCTTTCTGTACAGTTACTTTGTTGTATTATTCAACATGTCCAGTATCGTAATAACTCATACTTTGTTTACCTCGTTCAAGTGCTGTATTTACTGTCATTATCTGCCAATAAGTGTACACATAGTTTTTAGGCCCGTAGTTTTAAAACATTTGAGGGCCCTTACTGGAGCTCTATGAATTCTCCAAACTACTCCAGGCAACATATTCCCTATTCGAAACACTGAAGCGTTTTGTGGCCTGAATTATTTGGAGGGTTCATAGAGCTCTAGTAAGGGCCCTCAAATGTTTTAAAACTACGAGCCTTAGTACCGTACTTAACTCTTAATATTATTTTTTATGTTATCAGATTCAACATGCACTATGACTACCAATGGCCATTTTATCATTATATATATATATTTTTTTTTTTTTTTTTAATCTAAACTTACTCCTATCATTCACATATCATACATGCAGTAATTTTATCATATTGTGTCAGCGTTAGTAAACAAAAAAAATTATGTGCAAAAATCGAGTTTGTGGATTTGTGAAAATGAAATTAGTTTAGTGTGCACAGTACGAATGAGAGTAACTATGTACGGATACGGATGCATGAAAATAATTAGTCCCGTGTGTGACGATTATTTATTATTGGGTGAGTAGGCTACGGTAGTGCATGAGAAATTAAACACTGGATGCGTTAAAATGAGTTGGGTATATATAATGAGTGGATACAATTCTGTGGTAGAGGCCCAGGACACACACACACACACACACACACACACACACACACACACACACACACACACACACACACACACACACACACACACACACACACACACAGACACATACACATACACACACACACACACACACACACACAAATGGACACTGATCCAGGACTCTAGCAGTAATCTCCACCTGAGCTGTTCGGCTAAAAGATACCTTTGATGTGACGACCAGACATTAAACTCGCTCGGGGTTAATATACCGTGGGACAGCGGCCCCATTAAATTATTAACATTTAATTTTATTTTGGTTCGCAATTTACCAAGCATTGCCACTGGGAATAAAAGGGGTGTGACCGACCGCTACCACACACGTCACAGCTACCACAACACTAACATTAACAACCATACAACTAAACAAGAGACTCACAGCTACCACACCACTTAACATTAGCAACCATACAACTAAACAAGTGACTCCCAGCTACCACACCACTTAACATTAACAACCATACAACTAAACAAGAGACTCCCAGCTACCACACCACTTAACATTAACAACCATACAACTAAACAAGAGACTCCCAGCTTCGACACCACTTAACATTAACAACCACACTACCATACTAAAGGCTCCTAGATACCACACAACTGAACATTAACAACCATACAACTAAACAAGAGACTCCCAGCTACCACACCACTTAACATGAACAACCACTCTACCAAACAAAAGATTTCTAGCTACCACACCACTGACAACCATTCTACCACACCACTAACAACTAATAACCACTCTTACCAAACTAAAGACTATTCATTACTGATAACTGGCTACTAACAACCAGGCTGGCTACCATAAGACCAGGCTACCACACGACCTGGTTACCATATACAGTATAATTATGACGAGGCAACCTACCACACGAAAAAAAAGTTACCTATCAATCGCTTACTGAACACCAGGCTACCATAACCTATAGGCTACCATGACCAGGCTACCATGCATCGAGACTACCATTATAATTATCAGGGCATTATGCAACCAGGCCACCACTCTCTCTCTCTCTCTCTCTCTCTCTCTCTCTCACACACACACACACACACAAACAAACACACACTCTCTCTCCCTCTCTCACACAAGTAGGCCTAAACAGCCACACCACAACACACCCACACAACAAAACACAAGTACAGTCATATAACAATACAACTTACACAGCAACAACACAACATAGCCACACAAACAACACAGCCACCACATCATACAACAACATAGCCACATCACCATACAACAATACAACACAGCCACACCACCATACAACAACACAGCCACACCATCATACAATAACACAGCCACACCACCATACAACAACACAATAACACAGCCACACCACCATACAACAACACAACACAGCCACACCACCATACAACACCACAATAACACAGCCACACCACCATACAACAACACAATAACACAGCCACACCACCATACAACAACACAATAACACAACCACACCACCATACAACAAAACAATAACACAGCCACACCACCATACAACAACAACACCAAATCATCACCAAATCATTCAATACTTGGAGCACATTACCTTCATGGATAACACAACATCTCTGCTTCTCATTGAAACTCACTCTTGTACAGCAATGATTAGAATTTCAATTAACACCCAAATTACCGCCAGTACATAACATAAATCATGGATCATAAAAGTAGTGCAGTCAAAAATGCAAAATATAAACAATATGAAAATGAATTCGCAAATATAATTGTTCTCATTTTTCTTTCGAAGTGTGGCAAGTTTTTAATTATATGACGAAAAGAAAATTATTCAGTTGTTCAAGTTCTTCATAACAGCTTGTTAGCAACTGAACATACATACATAACATTATCAACGTAATCAAACCGGTACACATCGATTTATTAAGGTGACATCATAATCCTAGCTTTCACATCCACGTAAGTAATAACACACTCATCTATAACTGTACTTAACCACAAATTAAGAGTTCTATTAAATATCTTATATATGTTCCAATCAAAAGTGTGAAGGTTAGGACCCGACTTCAGTCAAAAGTGTTAAACTCTTAAAGATCTATTATACAAAATTTCAATTAATCTGATGGTAAAATATGGACATAACAAACTCAAGTATAGACTACGACATACGAGGTTAAGGGGAGAGTACATACACTGTTGGTAAATCTGGAGCAAATGATTCCTCCAAACTATTCAGGGCAACAGGATACCATTATATTTCTTCATCTGGGTCTGTTTCCTGGCATAGTTTGGAGGAATCAAGGCACTCCAATCTATCAAAAGTAAAGGATGTACAATGTTGGTAAATCTGGAGCAAATGATTCCTCCAAACTATTCTGGGCAACAGGATACCATTATATTTCTTCATCTGGTCCTGTTTTCTAGCTTACTTTGGAGGAATGAAGACAATCCAATGAAACACAAGTGAATTACTCCCTTAACACGTGGGTGCTCAGTCAGACAGCTTGAGGAACTTCAACAACAACAACAACAACAACAACAACAACAACAACAGTAACAACAACAACAACTCCCTTAACAACAGAACCTCAGTGGATGGGAAACTTACCTCGGTTCCTATGTAGTCTACTGTACACATTGTAGAACACACACATGAGACGCTTACCTGTGGGAGAGACAGAGGTTAGTAGAGTAAGGATTCATTTTAACTATTGCCTTGCTACTATCTATTACGTGCAAAACATATATGATTACATTTATAGTGTAATAATCATACTTAAATAAGATGAATTAGTACATTAAACAAATATATAAATAAGTACCGGTAAAAAAAAAAAAAAAAAAAAAAAAAAAAAAAAAAAAAAAAAATGAAGTAAGGATAAGCCTCACCTAAGCCTCCTCACATAACACTAACCCTATTACAGTAAAATTATCCCTAACCGAATGTACAGCCGGCCTCACGAATTCGCATACACCACTGTGACATCAAGGGTTCGTAACAACTAGAAAACTGAGCACTTTACATTATTTTCCTGACACCAAACATTTCTAGTAATATTATCTAGTAAAATCATCTGGTTTTTACTTGAATCAGTCGGCAGAACAATGCCTACAGTATGTGCAAAATGAATATCCCTTATAACCAATGCTGTGTGTGTACGAATTCCTGAGGCCGACTGTACCAAACTTAATAACTGTACTAATGCGACTTACGTACTTAATTAAGAGACCTGTGATGCTTTCTGTTATTAGGAGACTATCGGTTCCTCCAAAGTACGTCACGAAACAGATTTCTTTAAATAATGCAAACCGTTTTGTGGAGTATTTTGTATGAATCGAAATCTTCAAAATGGCAGACATAATCCAACTTCAACACCCTATAGACAGCTAGCTATAATTTCATCTTAATTGTCCTCATAGTCAAAACGAATTCATTGTTATGTTAATAGTTTCTCTTTATAGTTCCATCCATCATATCCTAGTTGTTGTAAGTCCACACACACACACACACACACACACATGTATAAAAATTAGAGGAACAATGTTTATTTCAAATTAGCTAGAACTCAGACTTAAACTAAAGTACATGGGAAAATGGATCTAATTTTGCAATTTTTTTTAACACGAAGCGCGATATTTTTGCACAATATAATTTAAAGTCAAATGATATAATAATACTAGAAAGAAAGTTCATATAGGCGTTGAATATTTTCACGTGATCCCTCCCTCTATATAGCACTGTGTAAACAATATATCGTTTCTTTACTCAGGCCTTTATTGGTTATTATAATTTCCCCCTTTCACATTCCGTTACCAACATATAGAGCTTTGTCTTTTTTTCTGCCACCAGTATGGAAGCATCTGAGAAAGAAAATTCTATATCAGGAACATCATTTATGAAAGCTCGTCAAAAGAGGTTACTGGTCAAAAGATTTTCTTACACTTCACTATCACTATAATATATATATAAATATATATATACCAGTATATAACTTTCACTTTCCACCAACACCATCGGCCTCGGCCTCACTTCACCTGGTGAAAACATGGTCAGTTTCTTTAATTGTGTAGAGAGGCTCACAGCGGCACCAGACACAGCCACAACTTCACTTTATTGCATCTACCTTTGTTACACCCTTCATATTTTGTTGGTTCACACTACAGCTGCCGACAAAAAAAGAGGGAGGGAGAGCAGAGGTGTGTGTGTGTGTGTGTGTGTGTGTGTGTGTGTGTGTGTGTGTGTGTGTGTGTGTGTGTGTGTGTGTGTGTGTGTGTGTGTGTGTGTGTGTGTGTGTGTGTGTGTGTGTGTGTAGAAATTCAGTCATATATACAGTATATGAACACAATATATTATTTGTATTAACTTTCCCACACTTTTCTCTGAGTTGAACCAGGACTCCTGCCATTCATATCTATCTGTTAGTCTTTTTCCTTTGTCTATAGCGTTTATTATCTCTCTCCTTCAGTCCTAGGAAGTTAACACATGCTTTCAAAAATACCATAAGGAAACGGCCAATTGATTTTTTTATTACACGGACTAGAGTGATCTGCAGCAGGGACATGAAAAAGTCACTCGTGTACAAAAGTTCCCTAGCTTGCCTCTGCTACAATACTCAATGCATTGGACTTTGAAACTACAATTCACTATTCCCTTTGTAACAACTACAAATGATTTTCTTCGGGTACTCCTGTGTGACTTTTAATTTGATGTTATCAAACTTATTTCCAGGGTATAACCACAGAATGAAAAAGAGTACCTAGTATAGAGACAAATACATTTTTGTACAAGAGCGTATACCATAATACCTCCGCCTCTAAACCTTACTGAGTCTGCATGTGATGTAGTTAAAGAATTTAGAGATTACCGAATTCACCAAACGATGACACGAAACACCAACCATAGTATAAGGAAGGAGGTACTGTACATAGATAGCTTCGTGGCACAGTTGGGAGGACTCAGTACCAACTTCTAATTCACGTACAAAATTACAGGCCCTTTAAATATATGATGAGGGGGACGTGTGTGTCAGTGGGGGAGGTTGTGGACAGGGAATGAATGGGAGGAGATGAAATGAGATGAGATGAGATGAGATGTGTGTGTGTGTGTGTGTGTGTGTGTGTGTGTGTGTGTGTGTGTGTGTGTGTGTGTGTGTGTGTGTGTGTGTGTGTGTGTGTGTGTGTGTGTGTGTGTGTGTGTGTGTGTGTGTGTGTGTGTGTGTGTGTGTGTGTGTGTGTGTGTATGAGCAGGAAACACCACTAAACCATCATCGACCTCTCATCATCTACACACACACACACACACACATTCAATACCCAGTTTGCTAGCTTGGTAAAACACTGTTGACGAGTTATGTCCCCACCAGAGAAAGGATAGTGAAGAGGACATGTTGACTTGCATACATACATACATACATACATACGGTTGGACACTGAACATTCATCACCTTGGCCCAACAGTGAACGTCATAAAGTGGCCCCTACTGTCATTACTGCTGTAGTATACGAGATGGGCCTTCCTGTCCCTCCTATACCCCTCTCTCTTTACCCCTCCTCTTCTTCCCTCTTCCCTTTTCTCATTCCTTCTCCCTCTCTCTCCCTCTCTCCCTCTCTCCCTCTCTCTCTCTCTCTCTCTCTCTCTCTCTCTCTCTCTCTCTCTCTCTCTCTCTCTCACACACACACACACACACACACATACCACAAACTGCATGCATGTCTTCATCCAGACGAATACCCAAACACAAACATACATGCTGGCAAACAAACAAACACATACATACACGCTGGCAAACAAACACATACACAAACGTACATACATACATACATACATACATCACAAGCTGGGTTCTCAAAGCGATACTTGGCGTGAGTAAACACTGACCCACACAAAGCCAGCTAAGGTAGGTAAACATGTAGGTAGGTAGGTAGGTAGGTAAAGAGGTTAATAAGTAGGTAGGTAGGTAAGTAAAGAGGTTAATAAGTAGGTAGGTAAGGTAGGTAAACATGTAGGTAGGTAGGTAGGTAAGTAAAGAGGTTAATAAGTAAGTAGGTAAGGTAGGTAAACATGTAGGTAGGTAGGTAGGTAGATAGATAGATAGATAGATAGATAGATAGATAGATAGATAGATAGATAGATAGATAGATAGATAGATAGGTAGGCATTGGGAGTGCAGACAGGCAAGTGTGTACGTACAGTCGTATAGAATTGTTCTGAAAGATTGTATGTGTGAATGAGTATAGTATTAGTAAGTAGGTAGTTAGTTAAGGAAGTAGTAGGTTTTAAATGTAAAGATGGGTTGGTATAAGGCATAGGAAGGAGGGTAGGAATGCCAATAGGTTTTGCAGGAGGGTAAACAGAAAGTAATGTAGGAAGTTGGAGTTTGGGAGTGAGTGGATGGATGCACATTGGTAGATTTTGTTTATGTAGGTTGGTGAGAGGATTCATTGTTTGGGCGTTGTATTTTCAGTGTATAGGTTAGAAAGTTTTTATTATAGACTGGTAGGCAGAAGTGGTTTGTTTCATGTACCAAGTATGTATGTATGCAAGTTATTTAATTATGTAAGGAGTGTCAGTTGAGAAATGTTTAAGTTGGTAGGTAGGTAGGTAGGCTGCAGAGGTCTCAA
>JAWZYT010007439.1:0-12500 GCA_034508575.1 Petrolisthes manimaculis | reverse complement strand
GATGTGTGCTGATTACTTGGCAGCATCGTAGTTGTGGTGTGTGCTGAATACTTGGCAGCATCGTAGTTGTGGTGTGTGCTGAATACTTGGCAGCATCGTAGTTGTGGTGTGTGCTGAATACTTGGCAGCATCGTAGTTGTGATGTGTGCTGATTACTTGGCAGCATCGTAGTTGTGATGTGTGCTGATTACTTGGCAGCATCGTAGTTGTGATGTGTGCTGATTACTTGGCAGCATCGTAGTTGAGATGTGTTGTTCGGCTCCCAGGTCACCTGATGTAGCGGCTAAGAAGAGGTCTGGGTTTACACTCTGGGGTCACCAGATGTAGCGGCTAACGAAGAGGTTTAGGGTTTACACTCCCGGGTCACTAGACGTGATGGCTAAGAAGAGGTTTGCCAGCCATGTGGAGTAGGTTGGATATTCGTGTCACTCCGGGGTCACAACTGTAGCGGGGTGCTACATTAGTCTCCTGGTGAGGTTTGAAAGGAGACTAAGAGATCGTGGGTTTTAATCTGTTTATTCATACAGGCTACAAATGGTATATAAGATTTTAGAGTCAACCTGAAATACATGAATAAAAGGATTCCTGCCTGCTACACTATTAGAACCCATCAGGCGAGAGGGCTGATGCTTGTGGCGGGTAGCTGATTCTAGCCGCCACATGTGCTAGAAAAAATTTCAATTTTCAGGCAAAAAAAATGCTAAAACGCGTTTTTTTGGCCCAAAAAGTCGATTTGTACTGTGCTAGAAAAATTTCAATTTTCAGGCAAAAAAAATGCTAAAACACGTTTTTTTGGCCCAAAAAGTCGATTTGTACTGTGCTAGAAAAATTTCAATTTTCAGGCAAAAAAAATGCTAAAACACGTTTTTTTGGCCCAAAAAGTCGATTTGTACTGTGCTAGAAAAATTTCAATTTTCAGGCAAAAAAAATGCTAAAACACGTTTTTTTGGCCCCAAAAGTCGATTTGTACTGTGCTAGAAAAATTTCAATTTTCAGGCAAAAAAAATGCAAAAACACGTTTTTTTGGCCCAAAAAGTCGATTTGTACTGTGCTAGAAAAATTTCAATTTTCAGGCAAAAAAAATGCTAAAACACGTTTTTTTGGCCCAAAAAGTCGATTTGTACTGTGCTAGAAAAATTTCAATTTTCAGGCAAAAAAAATGCTAAAACACGTTTTTTTGGCCCCAAAAGTCGATTTGTACTGTGCTAGAAAAATTTCAATTTTCAGGCAAAAAAAATGCAAAAACACGTTTTTTTGGCCCAAAAAGTCGATTTGTACTGTGCTAGAAAAATTTCAATTTTCAGGCAAAAAAAATGCAAAAACACGTTTTTTTGGCCCAAAAAGTCGATTTGTACAGTGCTAGAAAAATTTCAATTTTCAGGCAAAAAAAATGCTAAAACACGTTTTTTTGGCCCAAAAAGTCGATTTGTACTGTGCTAGAAAAATTTCAATTTTCAGGCAAAAAAAATGCTAAAACGCGTTTTTTTGGCCCAAAAAGTCGATTTGTACTGTGCTAGAAAAATTTCAATTTTCAGGCAAAAAAAATGCTAAAACACGTTTTTTTGGCCCAAAAAGTCGATTTGTAATGTGCTAGAAAAATTTCAATTTTCAGGCAAAAAAAATGCTAAAACACGTTTTTTTGGCCCAAAAAGTCGATTTGTACTGTGCTAGAAAAATTTCAATTTTCAGGCAAAAAAAATGCTAAAACACGTTTTTTTGGCCCCAAAAGTCGATTTGTACTGTGCTAGAAAAATTTCAATTTTCAGGCAAAAAAAATGCAAAAACACGTTTTTTTGGCCCAAAAAGTCGATTTGTACTGTGCTAGAAAAATTTCAATTTTCAGGCAAAAAAAATGCTAAAACACGTTTTTTTGGCCCAAAAAGTCGATTTGTACAGTGCTAGAAAAAATTTCAATTTTCAGGCAAAAAAAATGCTAAAACACGTTTTTTTGGCCCAAAAAGTCGATTTGTACTGTGCTAGAAAAATTTCAATTTTCAGGCAAAAAAAATGCTAAAACACGTTTTTTTGGCCCAAAAAGTCGATTTGTACTGTGCTAGAAAAATTTCAATTTTCAGGCAAAAAAAATGCAAAAACACGTTTTTTTGGCCCAAAAAGTCGATTTGTACTGTGCTAGAAAAAATTCAATTTTCAGGCAAAAAAAATGCAAAAACACGTTTTTTTGGCCCAAAAAGTCGATTTGTACAGTGCTAGAAAAATTTCAATTTTCAGGCAAAAAAAATGCAAAAACACGTTTTTTTGGCCCAAAAAGTCGATTTGTACTGTGCTAGAAAAATTTCAATTTTCAGGCAAAAAAAATGCAAAAACACGTTTTTTTGGCCCAAAAAGTCGATTTGTACTGTGCTAGAAAAATTTCAATTTTCAGGCAAAAAAAATGCAAAAACACGTTTTTTTGGCCCAAAAAGTCGATTTGTACTGTGCTAGAAAAAATTCAATTTTCAGGCAAAAAAAATGCTAAAACACGTTTTTTTGGCCCAAAAAGTCGATTTGTACTGTGCTAGAAAAATTTCAATTTTCAGGCAAAAAAAATGCTAAAACACGTTTTTTTGGCCCCAAAAGTCGATTTGTACTGTGCTAGAAAAATTTCAATTTTCAGGCAAAAAAAATGCAAAAACACGTTTTTTTGGCCCAAAAAGTCGATTTGTACTGTGCTAGAAAAATTTCAATTTTCAGGCAAAAAAAATGCAAAAACACGTTTTTTTGGCCCAAAAAGTCGATTTGTACAGTGCTAGAAAAATTTCAATTTTCAGGCAAAAAAAATGCAAAAACACGTTTTTTTGGCCCAAAAAGTCGATTTGTACAGTGCTAGAAAAATTTCAATTTTCAGGCAAAAAAAATGCAAAAACACGTTTTTTTGGCCCAAAAAGTCGATTTGTACTGTGCTAGAAAAATTTCAATTTTCAGGCAAAAAAAATGCAAAAACACGTTTTTTTGGCCCAAAAAGTCGATTTGTACAGTGCTAGAAAAATTTCAATTTTCAGGCAAAAAAAATGCTAAAACACGTTTTTTTGGCCCAAAAAGTCGATTTGTACTGTGCTAGAAAAATTTCAATTTTCAGGCAAAAAAAATGCTAAAACACGTTTTTTTGGCCCAAAAAGTCGATTTGTACTGTGCTAGAAAAATTTCAATTTTCAGGCAAAAAAAATGCTAAAACACGTTTTTTTGGCCCCAAAAGTCGATTTGTACTGTGCTAGAAAAATTTCAATTTTCAGGCAAAAAAAATGCAAAAACACGTTTTTTTGGCCCAAAAAGTCGATTTGTACTGTGCTAGAAAAATTTCAATTTTCAGGCAAAAAAAATGCAAAAACACGTTTTTTTGGCCCAAAAAGTCGATTTGTACAGTGCTAGAAAAATTTCAATTTTCAGGCAAAAAAAATGCTAAAACACGTTTTTTTGGCCCAAAAAGTCGATTTGTACTGTGCTAGAAAAATTTCAATTTTCAGGCAAAAAAAATGCAAAAACACGTTTTTTTGGCCCAAAAAGTCGATTTGTACTGTGCTAGAAAAATTTCAATTTTCAGGCAAAAAAAATGCAAAAACACGTTTTTTTGGCCCAAAAAGTCGATTTGTACTGTGCTAGAAAAATTTCAATTTTCAGGCAAAAAAAATGAAAAAACACGTTTTTTTGGCCCAAAAAGTCGATTTGTACAGTGCTAGAAAAATTTCAATTTTCAGGCAAAAAAAATGCAAAAACACGTTTTTTTGGCCCAAAAAGTCGATTTGTACTGTGCTAGAAAAATTTCAATTTTCAGGCAAAAAAAATGCAAAAACACGTTTTTTTGGCCCAAAAAGTCGATTTGTACTGTGCTAGAAAAATTTCAATTTTCAGGCAAAAAAAATGCTAAAACACGTTTTTTTGGCCCAAAAAGTCGATTTGTACAGTGCTAGAAAAATTTCAATTTTCAGGCAAAAAAAATGCTAAAACACGTTTTTTTGGCCCAAAAAGTCGATTTGTACTGTGCTAGAAAAATTTCAATTTTCAGGCAAAAAAAATGCTAAAACACGTTTTTTTGGCCCAATAAGTCGATTTGTACTGTGCTAGAAAAATTTCAATTTTCAGGCAAAAAAAATGCTAAAACACGTTTTTTTGGCCCAAAAAGTCGATTTGTACTGTGCTAGAAAAAATTCAATTTTCAGGCAAAAAAAATGCAAAAACACGTTTTTTTGGCCCAAAAAGTCGATTTGTACAGTGCTAGAAAAATTTCAATTTTCAGGCAAAAAAAATGCAAAAACACGTTTTTTTGGCCCAAAAAGTCGATTTGTACTGTGCTAGAAAAATTTCAATTTTCAGGCAAAAAAAATGCAAAAACACGTTTTTTTGGCCCAAAAAGTCGATTTGTACTGTGCTAGAAAAATTTCAATTTTCAGGCAAAAAAAATGCAAAAACACGTTTTTTTGGCCCAAAAAGTCGATTTGTACTGTGCTAGAAAAAATTCAATTTTCAGGCAAAAAAAATGCTAAAACACGTTTTTTTGGCCCAAAAAGTCGATTTGTACTGTGCTAGAAAAATTTCAATTTTCAGGCAAAAAAAATGCTAAAACACGTTTTTTTGGCCCCAAAAGTCGATTTGTACTGTGCTAGAAAAATTTCAATTTTCAGGCAAAAAAAATGCAAAAACACGTTTTTTTGGCCCAAAAAGTCGATTTGTACTGTGCTAGAAAAATTTCAATTTTCAGGCAAAAAAAATGCAAAAACACGTTTTTTTGGCCCAAAAAGTCGATTTGTACAGTGCTAGAAAAATTTCAATTTTCAGGCAAAAAAAATGCAAAAACACGTTTTTTTGGCCCAAAAAGTCGATTTGTACAGTGCTAGAAAAATTTCAATTTTCAGGCAAAAAAAATGCAAAAACACGTTTTTTTGGCCCAAAAAGTCGATTTGTACTGTGCTAGAAAAATTTCAATTTTCAGGCAAAAAAAATGCTAAAACACGTTTTTTTGGCCCAAAAAGTCGATTTGTACTGTGCTAGAAAAATTTCAATTTTCAGGTAAAAAAAATGCTAAAACACGTTTTTTTGGCCCAAAAAGTCGATTTGTACTGTGCTAGAAAAATTTCAATTGTCAGGCAAAAAAAATGCAAAAACACGTTTTTTTGGCCCAAAAAGTCGATTTGTACAGTGCTAGAAAAATTTCAATTTTCAGGCAAAAAAAATGCTAAAACACGTTTTTTTGGCCCAAAAAGTCGATTTGTACTGTGCTAGAAAATTTTCAATTTTCAGGCAAAAAAAATGCTAAAACACGTTTTTTTGGCCCAAAAAGTCGATTTGTACTGTGCTAGAAAAATTTCAATTTTCAGGCAAAAAAAATGCTAAAACACGTTTTTTTGGCCCAAAAAGTCGATTTGTACTGTGCTAGAAAAATTTAAATTTCCAGGCAAAAAAAATGCAAAAACACGTTTTTTGGCCCAAAAAGTCGATTTGTACAGTGCTAGAAAAATTTCAATTTTCAGGCAAAAAAAATGCTAAAACACGTTTTTTGGGCCCAAAAAACGTGTTTTAACAGGCAGGCAGGCAGGCAGGCAGGTAGGGAGGCAGGCAGGTAGGTAGGGAGGCAGGCAGGCAGGCAGGTAGGCAGGTAGGCAGGCAGGCAGGCAGTTAGGGAGACAGGCAGGCAGGCAGGCAGGCAGACAGGCAGGTAGGGAGGCAGGCAGGCAGGCAGGTAGGGAGGCAGGCAGGCAGGTAGGCAGGCAGGCAGGAAGGGAGGCAGGCAGGCAGGCAGGCAGGCAGGTAGGGAGGCAGGCAGGCAGGCAGGCAGGCAGGCAGGCAGACAGGCAGGTAGGGAGGCAGGCAGGCAGGTAGGCAGGCAGGCAGGAAGGGAGGCTGGCAGCCAGGTAGGCAGGCAGGCAGGTAGGCAGGCAGGCAGGAGGGTAGGGAGGCAGGCAGGCAGGTAGGGAGGCAGGCAGGCAGGTAGGCAGGCAGGCAGGGAAATCTGACTTATATAGGGATGAACTGAACAAATTTTCTATCGCGTTTCTACCACTAAAGAAAACGTGTTTACATACACCATGCTATTATATATTAGATATATAGATTATAAATTATTCATTATTATTATTATTACTACTATTATTACCTGTATTATTACTACTATTATTACCTGTATTATTATTATTATTATTATTATTATTATTATTATTATTATTATTAGTAGTAGTAGTAGTAGTAGTAGTAGTATTGCCAATTCGGGCTCTTATTCTGGCTATACTTACGACTCTCTCTCTCTTTCTCTCTCACACACACATGTAAACAAAGAAACATTTGCAATGAAATGAAATGAAAATAATGCCCTTGAAAACGAATAATGTGTACTAAAAGTGAAATAGTAGTATTAAAAATCCTGTAGAGTAAAGTGAAGTATAAAGGTGTGCAATATAGTAGATGAAAATTGAAAATGACTCGAATGTGTAAATGCAGTGTTGCCATGGTGTTGTAGCCACCACTAGCCACCTCTAGCCCAGGTGTGAAGGGTAGAAGCAGTGTTACCAATGTTTTGTAGCCCAGTTTTGTAGCCCCAAGGTGAGTTGTGATTGGCTAAAATAGGGGTGTTGGCGATTTTTGTCGAATATATATAAGGTCGTAAGCCGCCGGGGTGGTTGGTGGGGTGGGGGAGGGTAAAACAAGGGCTTGGGGGGGCCATTTTTTGGATTTAGAGGCGAAATAAAAAATTTTTTGGGCTTCTTCTCGACAGCCTAACCAAACCAAGCCTTATTTAACCTAACCTCTTCCTATTATAATTAGTAGTAGTAGTATTAGTAGTAGTAGTAATATTAGTAGTAGTAGTAATATTACCTAACCTAACCTAGACCACAGTAGACTACCAGGACCTAACCGGGGCAGACTACCGGGACCTAACCGGGGCAGACTACCGGGACCTAACCTAACATAACAAGACCGGGACAGACTACCGGGACCTAACCGGGGCAGACTACCGGGACCTAACCTAACATAACAGGACCGGGACAGACTACCGGGACCTAACCGGGGCAGACTACCGGGACCTAACCTAACATAACAGGACCGGGACAGACTACCGGGACCTAACCGGGGCAGACTACCGGGACCTAACCTAACATAACAGAACCGGGACAGACTACCGGGACCTAACCGGGGCAAACTACCGGGACCTAACCTAACATAGCCTAACCGGGGCAGACTACCGGGACCTAACCTAACATAGCCTAACCGGGGCAGACTACTAGGACCTAACCTAACCTAACCTAACCTAACCTAACCTACCGGGACCTAACCGGGGCAGACTACCGGGACCTAACCTAACATAACAGAACCGGGACAGACTACCGGGACCTAACCGGGGCAGACTACCGGGACCTAACCTAACATAACAGAACCGGGACAGACTACCGGGACCTAACCGGGGCAAACTACCGGGACCTAACCTAACATAGCCTAACCGGGGCAGACTACCGGGACCTAACCTAACATAGCCTAACCGGGGCAGACTACCGGGACCTAACCTAACATAGCCTAACCGGAGCAGACTACCGGGACCTAACCTAACATAGCCTAACCGGGGCAGACTACCGGGACCTAACCTAACATTGCCTAACCGGGGCATACTAACCTAACCTAACCTAACCTAACCTAACCTAACCTAACCTAACCTAACCTAACCTAACCTAACCTACCGAGACCTAACCGGGGCAAACTACCGGGACCTAACCTAACATAGCCTAACCGGGGCAGACTACCGGGACCTAACCGGGGCAGACTACCGGGACCTAACCTAACATAACAGAACCGGGACAGACTACCGGGACCTAACCGGGGCAGACTACCGGGACCTAACCGGGGCAGACTACCGGGACCTAACCTAACATAACAGAACCGGGACAGACTACCGGGACCTAACCGGGGCAAACTACCGGGACCTAACCTAACATAGCCTAACCGGGGCAGACTACCGGGACCTAACCTAACATAGCCTAACCGGGGCAGACTACCGGGACCTAACCTAACATAGCCTAACCGGGGCAGACTACCGGGACCTAACCTAACATAGCCTAACCGGGGCAGACTACCGGGACCTAACCTAACATAGCCTAACCGGGGCATACTAACCTAACCTAACCTAACCTAACCTAACCTAACCTAACCTAACCTAACCTAACCTAACCTAACCTACCGAGACCTAACCGGGGCAAACTACCGGGACCTAACCTAACATAGCCTAACCGGGGCAGACTACCGGGACCTAACCGGGGCAGACTACCGGGACCTAACCTAACATAACAGAACCGGGACAGACTACCGGGACCTAACCGGGGCAAACTACCGGGACCTAACCTAACATAGCCTAACCGGGGCAGACTACCGGGACCTAACCTAACATAGCCTAACCGGGGCAGACTACCGGGACCTAACCGGGGCAGACTACCGGGACCTAACCTAACATAGCCTAACCGGGGCATACTAACCTAACCTAACCTAACCTAACCTAACCTAACCTAACCTAACCTAACCTACCGAGACCTAACCGGGGCAAACTACCGGGACCTAACCTAACATAGCCTAACCGGGGCAGACTACCGGGACCTAACCGGGGCAGACTACCGGGACCTAACCTAACATAACAGAACCGGGACAGACTACCGGGACCTAACCGGGGCAGACTACCGGGACCTAACCTAACATAACAGAACCGGGACAGACTACCGGGACCTAACCGGGGCAGACTACCGGGACCTAACCTAACATAGCCTAACCGGGGCATACTACCGGGACCTAACCGGGGCAGACTACCGGGACCTAACCTAACATAGCCTAACCGGGGCATACTAACCTAACCTAACCTAACCTAACCTAACCTAACCTAACCTAACCTAACCTACCGAGACCTAACCGGGGCAAACTACCGGGACCTAACCTAACATAGCCTAACCGGGGCAGACTACCGGGACCTAACCGGGGCAGACTACCGGGACCTAACCTAACATAACAGAACCGGGACAGACTACCGGGACCTAACCGGGGCAGACTACCGGGACCTAACCGGGGCAGACTACCGGGACCTAACCTAACATAACAGAACCGGGACAGACTACCGGGACCTAACCGGGGCAAACTACCGGGACCTAACCTAACATAGCCTAACCGGGGCAGACTACCGGGACCTAACCTAACATAGCCTAACCGGGGCATACTACCGGGACCTAACCGGGGCAGACTACCGGGACCTAACCTAACATAGCCTAACCGGGGCATACTAACCTAACCTAACCTAACCTAACCTAACCTAACCTAACCTAACCTAACCTAACCTAACCTAACCTAACCTACCGAGACCTAACCGGGGCAAACTACCGGGACCTAACCTAACATAGCCTAACCGGGGCAGACTACCGGGACCTAACCGGGGCAGACTACCGGGACCTAACCTAACCTAACAGAACCGGGACAGACTACCGGGACCTAACCTAACATAACAGAACCGGGACAGACTACCGGGACCTAACCGGGGCAGACTACCGGGACCTAACCTAACATAGCCTAACCGGGGCAGACTACCGGGACCTAACCTAACCTAACCTAACCTAACCCAACCCAACCTAACCTAACCTAACCTAACCTAACATAACCTAACCCTTAACCTAACCTAACCTAACCTAACCTAACCCAACCCAACCTAACCTAACCTAACCTAACCTAACCCTTAACCTAACCTAACCTAACCTAACCTAACCCAACCTAACCTAACCTAACCTAACCCTTAACCTAACCTAACCTAACCTAACCTAACCTAACCTAACCTAACCTAACCCTTAACCTAACCTAACCTAACCTAACCCCTAACCTGCTGCCCCGCTGCCCCGCCGCCCCGCCCCGCTGCCCCGCCCCACTGCCCTGCCCCACTGCCCCGCCGCCGCCCGGCTGTCACCCCGCTGCCCCGCCGCCCGCTGCCCTGCCGCCCCGCTGCCCCGCCACCCTGCCCCACTGCCCCGCTGCCCCGACGCCCCGCTGCCCCGCTGTCCAGCCCCGCCGCCCCACTGCCCCGCCCCGCTGCCCCGACGCCCCGCTGCCCCGCCGCCCCGCCCCGCAACTGCCCCACTGCCCCGCCCCGCTGCCCCGCCCCGCTGCCCCGCCGCCCCGCTGCCCCGCCCCGCTGCCCCGCATCCCGCTGCCCCGCCGCCCTGCTGCCCTGCCGCCCCGCTACCCCGCCTCGCAACTGCCCCGCATCCCCGCCCCGCCCCGCTGCCCCCGCTGCCCCGCCCCGCTGCCCCGATGCCCTGTCGCCCCGCTGCCACGCCGCCACGCTGCCCCGCCCCGCAACTGCCCTGCCGCCCCGCTGCCCCTAACCTAACCTAACCTAACCTAACCTAACCCAACCTAACCTAACCTAACCTAACCTAACCTAACCCAACCTAACCTAACCTAACCCTTAACCTAACCTAACCTAACCCAACCTAACCTAACCTAACCTAACCCTTAACCTAACCTAACCTAACCTAACCTAACCTAACCCTTAACCTAACCTAACCCAACCTAACCTAACCTAACCTAACCTAACCCTTAACCTAACCTAACCTAACCTAACCTAACCCCTAACCTGCTGCCCCGCTGCCCCGCCGCCCCGCCCCGCTGCCCCGCCCCACTGCCCTGCCCCACTGCCCCGCCGCCGCCCGGCTGTCACCCCGCTGCCCCGCCGCCCCGCTGCCCTGCCGCCCCGCTGCCCCGCCACCCCGCTGCCCCGCCACCCTGCCCCACTGCCCCGCTGCCCCGACGCCCCGCTGCCCCGCTGTCCAGCCCCGCCGCCCCACTGCCCTGCCCCGCTGCCCCGACGCCCCGCTGCCCCGCCCCGCAACTGCCCCACTGCCCCGCCCCGCTGCCCCGCCCCGCTGCCCCGCCGCCCCGCTGCCCCGCCCCGCTGCCCCGCATCCCGCTGCCCTGCTGCCCTGCCGCCCCGCTGCCCCGACGCCCTGCTGCCCCGCTGTCAAGCCCCGCCGTCCTGCTGCCCCGCCCCGCTGCCCCGCATCCCGCTGCCCCGCTGCCCCGCCGCCCCGCTACCCCGCCTCGCAACTGCCCCGCATCCCCGCCCCGCCCCGCTGCCCCGCTGCCCCGCCCCGCTGCCCCGATGCCCTGCCGCCCCGCTGCCACGCCGCCCCGCTGCCCCGCCCCGCAACTGCCCTGCCGCCCCGCTGCCCCTAACCTAACCTAGCCTAACCTAACCTAACCTAACCCAACCTAACCTAACCTAACCTAACCTAACCTAACCTAACCCTTAACCTAACCTAACCTAACCCTTAACCTAACCTAACCCTTAACCCAACCTAACCTAACCTAACCTAACCTAACCTAACCCTTAACCTAACCTAACCTAACCTAACCTAACCTAACCTAACCTAACCTAACCCAACCTAACCTAACCTAACCTAACCTAACCCTTAACCTAACCTAACCTAACCTAACCTAACCCCTAACCTGCTGCCCCGCTGCCCCGCCGCCCCGCCCCGCTGCCCCGCCCCACTGCCCTGCCCCACTGCCCCGCCGCCGCCCGGCTGTCACCCCCGCTGCCCCGCCGCCCCGCTGCCCTGCCGCCCCGCTGCCCCGCCACCCCGCTGCCCCCGCCACCCTGCCCCACTGCCCCGCTGCCCCGACGCCCCGCTGCCCCGCTGTCCAGCCCCGCTGCCCCACTGCCCCGCCCCGCTGCCCCGACGCCCCGCTGCCCCGCCCCGCAACTGCCCCGCCCCGCTGCCCCGCCCCGCTGCCCCGCCGCCCCGACGCCCCGCTGCCCCGCTGCCCCGCCCCGCTGCCCCGACGCCCCGCCACCCCGCCCCGCAACTGCCCCACTGCCCCGCCCCGCTGCCCCGCTGCCCCGACGCCCCGCCACCCCGCCCCGCTGCTCCGACGCCCTGCTGCCCCGCTGTCAAGCCCCGCCGCCCCACTGACCCGCCCCGCTGCCCCGCATCCCGCTGCCCCACCGCCCTGTTGCCCCGCCGCCCCGCTACCCCGCCTCGCAACTGCCCTGCCTCCCCGCCCCGCCCCGCTGCCCCGCCGCCCCGCTGCCCTGCCCCGCTGCCCCGATGCCCTGCCGCCCCGCTGCCACGCCGCCCCGCTGCCCCGCCCCGCAACTGCCCTGCCGCCCCGCCCCACTGCCCTGCCGCCACGCCGCCCTGCCGCCCCGCTGCCCCTAACCTAACCTAACCTAACCTAACCTAACCCTTAACCTAACCTAACCCTTAACCTAACCTAACCTAACCTAACGTAACCTAACCCAACCTAACCCAACCTAACCTAACCTAACCTAACCTAACCTAACCCTTAACCTAACCTAACCTAACCTAACCCTTAACCTAACCTAACCTAACCTAACCCTTAACCTAACCTAACCTAACCTAACCTAACCCTTAACCTAACCTAACCTAACCTGCTGCCCCACCGCCCCGCAACCCTGCCGCCCCGCCCCTCTGCCCCGCCCCACTGCCCTGCCCCGCTGCCCCGCCGCCGCCCGGCTGTCGCACCGCTGCCCCGCC
>JAWZYT010007438.1:17500-18873 GCA_034508575.1 Petrolisthes manimaculis | reverse complement strand
GGCGGCGGGGCAGTGGGATGCGGGGCAGCGGGGCGGGGCAGCGGGGCGGCGGGGCTTGACAGCGGGGCAGCAGGGCGTCGGGGCAGCGGGGCGGCGGGGCGGGGCAGTGGGGCAGTTGCGGGGCGGGGCGTCGGGGCAGCGGGGCGTCGGGGCAGCGGGGCGGCGGGGCAGCGGGGCGGGGCAGCGGGGCGTAGCAGTGGGGCAGTTGCGGGGCGGGGCGGCGGGGCAGCGGGGCAGCGGGGCGGGGCAGTGGGGCGGCGGGGCTGGACAGCGGGGCAGCGGGGCGTCGGGGCAGCGGGGCAGTGGGGCAGGGTGGCGGGGCAGCGGGGTGGCGGGGCAGCGGGGCGGCAGGGCAGCGGGGCGGCGGGGCAGCGGGGTGACAGCCGGGCGGCGGCGGGGCAGTGGGGCAGGGCAGTGGGGCGGGGCAGCGGGGCGGGGCGGCGGGGCAGCGGGGCAGCAGGTTAGGGGTTAGGTTAGGTTAGGTTAGGTTAGGTTAGGTTAGGTTAGGTTAGGTTAAGGGTTAGGTTAGGTTAGGTTAGGTTGGGTTAGGTTAGGTTAGGTTAGGTTAGGTTAAGGGTTAGGTTAGGTTAGGTTAGGTTAGGTTGGGTTGGGTTAGGTTAGGTTAGGTTAGGTTAAGGGTTAGGTTATGTTAGGTTAGGTTAGGTTAGGTTAGGTTAGGTTAGGTTAGGTTAGGTTAGGTCCCGGTAGTATACCACGGTTAGGCTATGGTAGGTTAGGTCCCGGTAGTCTGCCCCGGTTAGGTCCCGGTAGTCTGTCCCGGTTCTGTTATGTTAGGTTAGGTCCCGGTAGTCTGCCCCGGTTAGGTCCCGGTAGTCTGTCCCGGTTCTGTTATGTTAGGTTAGGTCCCGGTAGTCTGCCCCGGTTAGGTCCCGGTAGTCTGCCCCGGTTAGGCTATGTTAGGTTAGGTCCCGGTAGTTTGCCCCGGTTAGGTCTCGGTAGGTTAGGTTAGGTTTGGTTAGGTTAGGTTAGGTTAGGTTAGGTTAGGTTAGGTTAGGTTAGGTCCCGGTAGTTTGCCCCGGTTAGGCTATGTTAGGTTAGGTCCCGGTAGTCTGCCCCGGTTAGGTCCCGGTAGTATGCCCCGGTTAGGCTATGTTAGGTTAGGTCCCGGTAGTCTGCCCCGGTTAGGCTATGTTAGGTTAGGTCCCGGTAGTTTGCCCCGGTTAGGTCCCGGTAGTCTGTCCCGGTTCTGTTATGTTAGGTTAGGTCCCGGTAGTCTGCCCCGGTTAGGTCCCGGTAGTCTGTCCCGGTTCTGTTATGTTAGGTTAGGTCCCGGTAGTCTGCCCCGGTTAGGTCCCGGTAGTCTGTCCCGGTTCTGTTATGTTAGGTTAGGTCCCGGTAGTCTGCCCCGGTTA
>JAWZYT010007438.1:10000-12500 GCA_034508575.1 Petrolisthes manimaculis | reverse complement strand
GTCCCGGTAGTATGCCCCGGTTAGGTCCCGGTAGTCTGCCCCGGTTAGGTCCTGGTAGTCTACTGTGGTCTAGGTTAGGTTAGGTAATATTACTACTACTACTAATATTACTACTACTACTAATACTACTACTACTAGTTCTAATAGGAAGAGGTTAGGTTAAATAAGGCTTGGTTTGGTTAGGCTGTCGAGAAGAAGCCCAAAAAATTTTTTATTTCGCCTCTAAATCCAAAAAATGGCCCCCCCAAGCCCTTGTTTTACCCTCCCCCACCCCACCAACCACCCCGGCGGCTTACGACCTTATATATATTCGGCAAAAATCGCCAACACCCCTATTTTAGCCAATCACAACTCACCTTGGGGCTACAAAACTGGGCTACAAAACATTGGTAACACTGCTTCTACCCTTCACACTTGGGCTAGAGGTGGCTAGAAGTGGCTACAACACCATGGCAACACTGCATTTACACATTCGAGTCATTTTCAATTTTCATCTACTATATTGCACAACTTTATACTTCACTTTAATCTACACGATTTTTAATACTACTATTTCACTGTTATTACACATTATTCGTTTTCAAGGGCACTATTTTCATTTCATTTCATTGCAAATGTTTCTTTGTTTACATGTGTGTGTGAGAGAGAAAGAGAGAGAGAGTCGTAAGTATAGCCAGAATAAGAGCCCGAATTGGCAATACTACTACTACTACTACTACTAATAATAATAATAATAATAATAATAATAGTAGTAATAATAGTAGTAATAATAATATTAATGAATAATTTATAATCTATATATCTAATATATAATAGCATGGTGTATGTAAACACGTTTTCTTTAGTGGTAGAAACGGGATAGAAAATGTGTTCAGTTCATCCCTATATAAGTCAGATTTCCCTGCCTGCCTGCCTGCCTACCTGCCTGCCTGCCTGCCTGCCTGCCTGCCTCCCTACCTGCCTGCCTCCGTACCTGCCTGCCTGCCTACCTGCCTGCCTGCCTCCCTACCTGCCTGCCTCCCTACCTGCCTGCCTCCGTACCTGCCTGCCTGCCTACCTGCCTGCCTGCCTGCCTCCCTACCTGCCTGTCTGCCTGCCTGCCTGCCTGCCTGCCTCCCTACCTGCCTGCCTGCCTGCCTACCTGCCTGACTGCCTACCTGCCTGCCTGCCTGCCTGCCTGCCTCCCTACCTACCTGCCTGCCTCCCTACCTGCCTGCCTGCCTGTTAAAACACGTTTTTTGGGCCAAAAAAACGTGTTTTAGCATTTTTTTTGCCTGAAAATTGAAATTTTTCTAGCACAGTACAAATCGACTTTTTGGGCCAAAAAAACGTGTTTTAGCATTTTTTTTGCCTGAAAATTGAAATTTTTCTAGCACAGTACAAATCGACTTTTTGGGCCAAAAAAACGTGTTTTAGCATTTTTTTTGCCTGAAAATTGAAATTTTTCTAGCACAGTACAAATCGACTTTTTGGGCCAAAAAAACGTGTTTTAGCATTTTTTTTGCCTGAAAATTGAAATTTTTCTAGCACAGTACAAATCGACTTTTTGGGCCAAAAAAACGTGTTTTAGCATTTTTTTTGCCTGAAAATTGAATTTTTCTTGAACAGTGTAGACATGTACAAATCGCTTCTGAGACCCAAAAAACTCGATTTTTCGGTGTTTTTAGGCTAAATTTGGGATATAAACGGGTATCGAAGATGCATGCACAAATCGACTTTTTGGGCCAAAAAAACGTGTTTTAGCATTTTTTTTGCCTGAAAATTGAAATTTTTCTAGAACAGTGTAGACATGTACAAATCGCTTCTGAGACCCAAAAAACTCGATTTTTCGGTGTTTTTAGGCTAAATTTGGGATATAAACGGGTATCGAAGATGCATGCACAAATCGACTTTTTGGGCCAAAAAAACGTGTTTTAGCATTTTTTTTGCCTGAAAATTGAAATTTTTCTAGCACAGTACAAATCGCTTCTGAGACCCAAAAAACTCGATTTTTCGGTGTTTTTAGGCTAAATTTGGGATATAAACGGGTATCGAAGATGCATGCACAAATCGACTTTTTGGGCCAAAAAAACGTGTTTTAGCATTTTTTTTGCCTGAAAATTGAAATTTTTCTAGCACAGTACAAATCGCTTCTGAGACCCAAAAAACTCGTTTTTTCGGTGTTTTTAGGCTAAATTTGGGATATAAACGGGTATCGAAGATGCATGCACAAATCGACTTTTTGGGCCAAAAAAACGTGTTTTAGCATTTTTTTTGCCTGAAAATTGAAATTTTTCTAGCACAGTACAAATCGCTTCTGAGACCCAAAAAACTCGATTTTTCGGTGTTTTTATGCTAAATTTGGGATATAAACGGGTATCGAAGATGCATGCACAAATCGACTTTTTGGGCCAAAAAAACGTGTTTTAGCATTTTTTTGCCTGAAAATTGAATTTTTTCTAGAACAGTATAGACATTTACCAATCGCTTCTGTGACCCAAAAAACTCGATTTTTCGGTGT
>JAWZYT010007437.1:0-26561 GCA_034508575.1 Petrolisthes manimaculis | reverse complement strand
CTCCTAACAGTACCACGAAGCACCCACCACCCACATTGAAAGAGATTGTAGCGTTTGAGATCTCTTGTAAATATATTGGGTTTAAAGGAGAATGATTCGTGTTCTCTATCATTATTACTCTCATTCCATTACCCCTCCTCCACCACTACTTTTAACACACTTCTCCCCTCCCTCCACCTCCTTTTCCTCTCTGACCTTCTCTTCCTTTTTCCTCTTTGACCTTCCTTCCCTTTTCCTCTTTGACCCTCGCTTTCCTTTCCTTTTTCTCTGACTCTCCCTTCATCCAAATATTTTCCTTCACCTTCCCTTCCTTCTTTGACCTTCCCTATCCCTTCCCTTTTCCACTTTGACTCACCTTCCGTTTACAACCCCTTCTTCATTCACTTCCCCTTCCTTCTTTGACTTTCACCTCCCATTTCTCTCGTACCTTGCCCTTCCTCCCCCTCCCCTTTCTGATCGACGGGCACCACTATACAAGGATTCAAAGTGACTGGACCTCTCACACACTCCTCCCCACCCCACCCCACTCCACCCAGCCCCTCTCTGTCACGCCCCACTCCACCCTACCCTGCCCCCCCCCCCCCCAACCTCCCCCCCCCGTCCCGTACCACACCTATAGTCTACCTCTCACCCACTCATCGGGACCGTGTGTTGTCAGATATATTTTACAGGCTCTCACACTATTCGTATTTTTCCCCATGTTCCCTCAAATTTCATTCCCAACTCCATCTAACTACCAAAACTCTCCTCCCAACACCCACTCTCTCATAAAGCTCTCTTCCCAGTTTCTCTCAACCCTCTACTCTTCCCCTCCCTTTCCAGACTCTTCTCACTGCTGCTTTTGTTTCTCCCTTCCCAGCTCCTCTCAGCAATCTCTCTTCCTCCCCTCCTCCCAGCATCTCTGACCACTCCATACCCTTCTCTCTGTTTCACTTGTCCCTTCTCTCCCACCACCACCAACTTACCATCCAATCCTTTACCTTGTTCTAGGTTCCCTCCTCATCCACCTCCACCTCACCTCACCATCTCTTTCACTACCACCTCAACTGACTACCCATCCTTCTACTACCACCAACTCACCATCCACTCCTCTTCCACCACCACCACCACCTCACCTCACCATCCACTCTCCCAGTTTGTTCCAGGTCCTCACCATCAGGTCCCCACCTCACCTCCCTGTCCCGTCACAGGACCATATGTCAATACGTCAGCTGTGACACCTGACGCCCCTCCCTTCCTCAGTCTCCCTTCCCTTCAGTAATTGCACCTCTCTTCTTTACTGACGCCTAACACACACACACACACACACACACACACACACACACAACTTAACTTTTTCTATCTTCCCAACACAATATAATTACACATGTTTTGCATTGACTCTCACACTACAGCATATATTTTCCTCTCAACTCTTCCTCTCTCACACGAGCCATTTCTTCTTCTTATTTCACATCCGTCCTCAACACAATGATTACTTCTCAGTGGCTTCTCTATTATTCACCATTTCTACCAAACTTTAGGTCCGATTCTCACACAAGTAATCTTCTCTGTAATCTTCCTAACTCATAAAATATTTACACCACCTCTTATCCAGCTAGGGAAGTCCTTGATATTCTAGGCTATGCTCTCTCTCTCTCTCTCTCTCTCTCTCTCTCTCTCTCTCTCTCTCTCTCTCTCTCTCTCTCTCTCTCTCTCTCTCTCTCTCTCTCTCTCTCTCTCTCTCTCTCCTACACTAGTCTCTGTTCAGTGGTTCCCCTTCTCCCCTCGTCCTCCAATTTCTTTTTCTTCATCTCCTCCCCTCCTCTCAGTTCTTCTTCTTCTTCTTCCCTCTTTCACTCCTCCCTCCTCCTCCTCCTCCTCCTCCTCCTCCTCCCTTCTCCTCCTCCTCCTCGTGTCCACTTCACCTGACCCCCTGTCTAGTCAACAACTTCGTGCTGATTGGATGAGAGAAAGAGAAAGAGAGAGATAGAGAGATTGTGAGATAGAAAATAGATACACATGGATAAACAGACAGACAGATAGATACATACATACAGGTGCACAAACAGACAGATAAAGACGACAACACCGTGAAAAAAGTACGAGAGAGAGAGAGAGAGAGAGAGAGAGAGAGAGAGAGAGAGAGAGAGAGAGAGAGAGACAAGATGAATCACCCAGAGAAAGAGAATGAGAGAGTGGGAGACAGAGTGAGTGGTGGACACATACATGAAAGGGTCTCGTGATAGATAGATAGATATATAGATAGAGAGATAGATAGAGAGATAGATAGACAGATAGACAGATAGATAAATAGAGATAGAGATAGAGATAGAGACAGGGACAAAGAGAGACAGATACAGAGAAAGGACAGACAGAGAGAGATAGGACAGAGAGAGAGAGGACAGACAGAGAGAGAGAGGACAGACAGAGACAGAGAGAGAGAGGACAGAGAGAGGACAGACAGAGACAGACAGAGGATAGAGAGATAGAGAGAGAACGAGTGAATGAGTGAGTGAGAGGGAAAGACACATGAAAGGAGAAGATCAAAGAGACGAAAAGCAGCACGAGAGGCTTTGAATACCACACATGAAATATAAATCAGATGCAAGACATTTTACACACCTGGGGGAGCAGAGCAGTACCGTCCGTATCCTCCCTCAGGCACACTGAATAAAATATCATCTACAATAATAACGAACACATCAAATACAACAACATCTAAAACAACAACATCTTCAACTGCAACTAAAAATAAATTCGACTACAAAAGCATCTATATACAATTATAACAGAACTACAACTACTACTACAAAGTGATCTACTACTTGCAAGATAATGACAAATATATAAATAGAAGAATCGACGAAATTACGAAACATCTCCCAGACATTTTGGTGACGAAAGAAGAGATAAATTGTTGATGGTGGTGTCGTGGGTAAAGAGATGATGATGTTGATGAAGAGGATGATAATAACACAATCCCTTAAGTTCACACGACACAACAATGGAAGAATTTATCACACAACTTACTCAATACACATTACACAACAACAACAGAGGAATTTAGGAAAGTAGCATCTTATCTTCCCTATAATGATTGGGTAAACAAACAAGAAAGGAAGGAAACCCCAAATCTCTTCACACCTGCATCAACAAACAAGAAAGGAAGGAAACCCCAAATCCCTTCACACCTGCACCCATGATCCCAAGTGAGTGAGGGTAAGTAATTATAGACAGCAATAATAGGCAGGTATTATAATGAGCTTCGTCTGGGTCTGGAAACTCTCTCAGACGGCCACTAATTGGATCCGCAACTTTCTAATTGCCTTGTGATTGGTGGATGAATTTCTCAGCTGGATTCTAATTGCACGACCAAACTTTTTCGGAGAGGCTCTCCTAAGTTTCGGCTTTTTTTATTTTTTTTATTGTTATTTATTAATCAAGGAGGCCGATTTGTACTGGACATGACAGCACAGGAATGGATTGTACCTGAGTCGAGTTGGACGTGACTGCAAAGAACTGAATGAAAATTAAAATTGATTGGATTTGTCTCGACTGGACTGAATTGAACTTGGATTTTATTTGACTGGACTGTATTTACTATGACTGAACTGGACTGGACTTCATTTGACTTTTCTTAACATGAGTATGGCATAATCAATGAGTTTCAGGTGATTGTCAGAGTAGTGTGTCTGTCACTCCAAAACACAATTCTTACATCTTCCAGCTTCCTATATCCAACCAGATTTGCCCCGTCTAGATCCGTCGGAGTCTTCCCAATCACGGAAGAAGACTTAGACTAGTCAGTGCACCGAGATTGATTGATTGATGGATATTAGGCGCCGCAACATCGAGGTCCTATAGCGCCAGAAAAAGGTGATGGAGAGGTGTGACAGCAAGCAGGAAGGGAAGGAAATAAAATGAAAAGAGGGACAGTTGAAGAACTGAAAGATGGAAACCATTTAGTCTGGTCTCTCACTAGCGACCTTCCTAGCATGGGAAGCCCTCTCTCCCCGAAATCGGGGCAGAGAAGGGACCGGAGCCCCCTCTAATCTAGCTCGCCAGGTCTCAGAGACACACAAGCCCCCCACCACGACAAGGCGGTTCCCGTTAGGGGGCAGTGCACCGAGAAAAAAGTGACAAACAACACAGTACAGTTTGATCTCACGTTTTCTCTGTAATAGAACATGTGGGAGTTCATACTATATACAGAACTGGATAGGATTCCTTGTGACATCAAATAAATCCTTTAATCTAAATCTCTCCATGCACCAATATACTAGTACAGGTGTAGTATTCGAAATATTATCTATTTCTCGCTATACTTGAGAAAACAGCAAGATATGAGATAAGTGTGTGTGTGTGTGTGTGTGTGTGTGAAACTGCAGGTAGACAAACAAAAGCAAGAATTTCTTTTATAAGTACTATAGAATCTATAAAGTGACATAAAAAAGTGCTAAACATATTTGAGTAAATACTTCGAATAAAATTAAAATAGGTTTAGATCCTCGTTAGATCTTAGTAAGTATAACGATTCAAGCACGTTATAAAAATGTGCAGGTTTCTAAACAGCCCTTAAATATAAAAAAAATTATGGTGGCTTGTTGCTTGGAATAGTTTGGAGGAATAAGCAGCTCCAAATTTACCAACACTGTATATACTTCTAGACCCTCAAGCTAACCTCAAGACTGATCGCCTATTTTATTAAACATGGGCCAGGTGTGTTGGACGACCGGGAGAGAAAAGAGAGAAGCAAGCCAGTCAGATTACTAGTTTACGAACAATACTCCTCACTCACTCCCTTTTGGATTTTATGGGCAGATGTTTATTATCGGAAAATTGAAGCCTATTTATCTCTTCATTCCAAGACACAACCAACAATACATACATACCCATAACAACAGACAACCAATCAACCAAACAACTTATCGACCCACGTCAACAGATAATCAACTAACTTTACCTTCCCTCACCAACAGACAACCAACTAACCAACCAATATACAGACCCACCCTCGCCAACAGACAACCAACCAACCAACCAACTTTACCCACCCTCGCCGAGAGACCACCAACTTTACGACTTTGAGGAGAAGCTGGCTATTAGGGGGGGGTCGCTGGGTCGTCCTGAGTTGCCACGTGTACTCAGTCACCTGGACCAACTTGGATCCCACCTGGACCATCTCTCACTCGTTACTGCACCATTCTTTCTCCTCTTCTCTACTTTTCTCTCTCTGTGTGTTAGTAGCTCTTTTACATTGATTTTCTCTGCGTTATTCTTCTACTCTGTTCTCCCATCTTCTATTCTTCCTTTATAAGTTACTCTCCTCTCGCTGCTTTACTGTATTTTATTCTTTTACTTATATCCTCCCACTCTTAATACCATACTGTCATCCCTAATATTACTACCATCTCCCATTTTCAGTATCCTTCCTCCCATCCATACACACCCCATCACTGTATGTTAAGTTGGAGGAAAGAAGGGAGGAAGGAGGAAAGAAGGGGAGGAAGGAGGAAAGAAGGGGAGGAAGGAGGGAAAAAAGGGGAGGAGGGAGGGAAAGAGATCATCAGGTCGGGAGATGGAAAAAGGGAAGAGAAAAACAAAACCAGGAGAAAGGAATAAGGGTTGGGATACTACAGGATAAGGAAGGACGAAATTGAGAAGAAAGAATAAAAATAAAAAATAAAATAGAAAAATCAGAGAGTACACGGAAGGCAGGAGATGAAAAGGAAGAGATGATGAAAGGAAAGGACGGAAGCCAACAGGAAGAAAGGAAGGAAGGGGAGGAAGAAAGGAAGGAAGGGGAGGAAGCTAGTGAACGTGAAGAGGTGGTATATAGAAGGATGGAGGAAAGGAAGGGACGAAGTGGAGTAAAGGAGGAAGGGGAGAAAGGTATGAGGGAGAGAAGAGGAAGTGGAGGTACAGAGGAGGATGTGGAGGTACAGAGGAGGAAGTGGAGGGAAAGAGGAGGAAGTGGAGGTACAGAGGAGGAAGTGGAGGGAGAGAGGAGGAAGTAGAATTAGGGAGGAGCAAGTGGAAGAAGGGATGAGGCAGGGGGATAGGGAGGCAGGGGGATAGGAAGGCAAGGGGATAGGGAGGTAGGGGGGATAGGGAGGTAGGGGGGATAGGGAGGTAGGGGGGATAGGGAGGTAGGGGGATACGGAGGCAAGGGGATACGGAGGCAGGGGGATAGGGAGGTAGGGGGATATGGAGGCAGGGGGATAGGGAGGTAGGGGGATAGGGAGGTAGGGGGATAGGGAGGTAGGGGGGGATAGGAAAGGAGGAATAAGGTCCGTTCTCGATATACAGAAATGAATTCCTTCAGCGGCGGGGAGTGAGATGAAGGAAAATTGGTTTCTGAAGGGAATGAATGGAAGGGTAAGGGAAGGGAAGGGTAAGGGAAGGGTATGGGAATGGAAGGATAAGGGAAGGGAAGGGTATGGGAATGGAAAGGGAATGGAAGGATAAGGGAGGGAATGAAAGGGAGGGAAGGAAAGAAATAGAATGAAGGGAAGGAAAATAATGAATAGGAAGAAAGGGAATGAATAGGAAGGAATGGAATTATAGGAATGGAATGAAAGGCAGGGAAAAGGGAAGAAAGATAAGGAATGATTGTTAAAGGAAGAATTGGCAACTCAAGAGATGAGGAAATTAATATAAAAAAAAACGTGTGAATAAAACAAAAGACAAATCATTTTCCGGGAAACAGATAATAAAGCAAACTCCAATTAGAAATAAAAGAGATGAAGGAAAAACAAAGAACGAACGAACGAAGAAAGAAGGGAGGAGAAAAGGAAGAAAGCAGAGAGGAGAGAAGGAAGGAAGAAGAGAAGGAGAGAAGGAAGGAAGAAGAGAAGGAGAGAAGGAAGGAAGAAGAGAGGAGAGAAAGAAGAAAGAAGAGAGGAGAGAAGGAAGGAAGAAGGGAGGAGAGAAGGAAGGAAGAAGAGAGGAGAGAAGGAAGGAAGAAGAGATGGAGAGAAGGAAGAAAGAAGAGATGGAGAGAAGGAAGAAAGAAGAGATGGAGAGAAGGAAGAAAGAAGAGATGGAGAGAAGGAAGGAAGAAGGGAGGAGAGAAGGAAGAAAGAAGAGAAGGAGAGAAGGAAGGAGAGAAGGAAGAAGAGAGGAGAGGAGAGGAGAGAAGGAAGAAAGAAGAGAAGGAGAGATGGAAGGAAGAAGAGAAGGAGAGAAGGAAGGAAGAAGAGAGGAGAGAAGGAAGAAAGAAGAGAGGAGAGAAGGAAGAAAGAAGGGAGGAGAGAAGGAAGAAAGAAGGGAGGAGAGAAGGAAGGAAGAAGAGATGGAGAGAAGGAAGGAAGAAGAGATGGAGAGAAGGAAGGAAGAAGAGATGGAGAGAAGGAAGGAAGAAGAGATGGAGAGAAGGAAGGAAGAAGAGATGGAGAGAAGGAAGAAGGGAGGAGAGGAGAAGAGAGGAGAGACGGAAGAAAGAAGAGATGGAGAGAAGGAAGAAAGAAGAGATGGAGAGAAGGAAGAAAGAAGAGATGGAGAGAAGGAAGGAAGAAGGGAGGAGAGAAGGAAGGAAAAAGAGAAGGAGAGAAGGAAGGAAGAAGAGAGGAGAGAAGGAAGAAAGAAGAGATGGAGAGAAGTAGAGAAGATCTGATGAAGGTGTCAGTGTTTTCATGTCCAATAGCCTCGTTGTGAGATGAGAAACCAAACACCTGCTTGTTTCTATTTGCTTGAAACGTTTTACACCGAGCTCCCAGAATATTGGCTGTACTCCTCCACCTCTACCTCCACCACCACCTCCACCTCCTCCACTCTCCCCCTTCCCTCCTCCACCACCACCACCACTTCCACTCCCCTTCCCTCTACCACCACCACTCTCCCCCTCCCCCTCCACCTCCACCTCCACCACCTCCACTCTCCCCCTCCACCACCACCTCCACCAACACTCTCCCCCTTCCCTCCTCCACCACCACCACTATTCTCCCCTGCCCTCCTCCACTACCACCTCCCCCTCCACTCTCCCCCTCCACCTCCTCTCTCCCCCTTCCCCCCTCCCACCTTCAACTGGCCGCTATACCCCAGTCCGCCAACCACCTCCCCCCCTCCTCCCCCATCTCTCTCTCTCTCTCTCTCTCTCTCTCTCTCTCTCTCTCTTACACAAAACCTACCCTGCCTGCGTGTATGAGGATTTTCTGTAGTTGTGTTATTGCTTGTGTGTGTGTGTGTGTGTTCATGTGTGTGTTCATGTGTGTTGTGTGTCATTTCAACAAGCGCGCATGTGTGTATGCAACTTACTTATGTGTGTATCTGTGCCTCAGGATGTATGTATGTACGTACAAGTGTGTATGAGAGTACTGTTCCTCTTTGTATCGTAAATGTGCTCTTGCTGTAATGATAACGATACGGTAATGCTCCAATATCATTATTTTGTAGGCTGGTAAAGTGAAATATTCGTACACAACTGTTTAATTTTTAACTGTAGTATAATTATGTTACGAGATCAGGAAAGTTCTAGATATGTCGACGGATAAACCAGTATTTCATCATGATAAGTTATTCATTAATGTCTGACTCGTGGTTATTATTCCCTGTGATGACTTGAATTACATGGCGTTAACCAGGCCCATCATTTATATGTTAATACTACATCACTTTTTTGGGGGGGAAGAAACAATAAGCAACTGAACAACGATAAAAAAACAAACAAAAAAAAAACGCTTAACATACATCGCTATACAAAATGCGGTAAATAAATATATATATCCTGGTTTTATGTTTCACCGTAGGTAAATAAATCAACAGAGAGATAGAGAGAAAACATAATAAATGGCAGTGACAGACCAGCCAGACCTGTCATTACCCACACTCGTTCACTCCCTAAACTTTGATAATCTATCTATGCTGGCCTAATTTCCATACTTCATCATTCTTTTCCATCACACATCTTGCTTTGGCTCGTCACATGGGTAGTACAAACCAGACGATGCACCTGAACAAACCCTATATTGTCAACACATCCCGAGATACACGAACTATAGCGTCCTGTACAAAGATGGAGTCCTCTTGCAACTCCATTATTATCACTCATTTACACACGGTACTAACACATCCCTATACCTTATTTGTTCATGTAATCCTACTCTTTAATATCTTATCTCACCTTATAATATCATCCAGTGAGTGTTGATTCGATGATGCACGAGTAATTATCCGATAAGTCTAACACTACAAAATATCAACTCCGTTTTCGTTTCAAGAGGTGTCGAGTAGAGGGGGGTTGGGCGTGAGTGGAAGAGAGCATGCGCGGAGGAAGGCGCATGCGAGGTGGAGGCCTGAGGGTAGGAAGATAAAGGTGGGTTGCCCCATTATCTTGCCGCGGGGGAGTTCGTCTGTAACGCTACCACTATAAGCATAATAAATTATTGGTCTTACACTCATTTACTTAACTATGCCTAACCTTATTAGATATGATATATAATCTATGTTTATCATACTGTACTGTATTATTAAGAGCATTTGATAGTGACTTGGTGATTTAGTTATAATAATGACGAGTAATATAAATGTTGTTGGGAGATGCTGAAAGCCGACCTTCTGATATGGCAATTTCCAACAAACTTTACTGTCGAGTTACTCCACTATTTTACTGTTTGTTATTTGACCTTTTATGTAGAAACGTGACATTCACAGTTATGGCAAGAAGTTTCAAATCGTTTTGTCAGAGATTTACGACTCTAGGTCACATTCCTTTCCTTCCGTTCACTCGTTCGTAGTAACAATAATCATGAATGAGTTGAAAGCTATTTTGGACTGATATTTTCATGTGTTCATTTGTCACGGAATTTCTACTTCAAAATTAGGCTACACTGTCGAAATAATATATCATGAGAATTTGAAGAGTGGAAAGGTGAAAGAAGGAATGAAATGGCAAATGAAACGAAAGACAACTGTGATATTCCAGAAGACTTTGTACAGTCATGAGCACTAATAAATATTCAAGTGTGCTACGAATACATAAAGACAGTAAATAAATGCATAATAAGATCTCCATTGGCATTAGTTCGTTCGAGAATTGTACTGTTCAAAGCTTCAACCAAAGCTGTATATTTGAAGGTGAAAGAAGCTTCAGTTTGGTGGGTTTTGACCAGAACAGTGTGGGAGTTGAACTGTAATCTGCCTGTGACTTTGAGGGTCGGACAATAATCCAACAATTACTAGGGTTAAAGACAGCCTGAAGGAAATATAAGACGTCAGAGCAGACAATGGAAGGGAAGTCAAATGACGGCAATCTTCAAAATACATATAATTAAATGATATTCATCTGCACTATCAAGCGTCTTACCCAGACAGAAGCCTCACCAACAGTCAGGACAAGAATTATATTTGGTTGACTGAAATAATATCCAAATTTTTCTCCCAATGTATGAGTTTATTGCAACTGAACTGCAAGTGTAGATATTACAAAAACTTGAACAATATCAGATGGGGTCTGTATCGACGAGAATCCGAGCTGGATCAAGAAATGTAAAAGAGCGTTTGTTGTTTCTTCTCCAGATTGGTGAAGCTGATCCCGAGTTCTGATTCCAGATAAAAGTACACACAATAAAAAAAAATCTGTTTATTGAAGGGATTAATACAGAAAGCAAAGAAAACGAATGAAGGAAAGTTGCTCGAGTAAATATGCTTGGCAGGATAATCATAAAGTCTGGTATGAACTAAACCTGAGAGGATCCTTATATTTTCTTCACATGAGGGAAACTCCGGTACATCCATCAAATTTTATATAAAGATATACACAACATATAATACACACTGTATCACGTATATACAAACATGATACATATACCCATACTTATGCATGTACAAACACACACACAATATATATATATATATATATATATATATATATATATATATATATATATATATATATATATATATATATATATATATATATATACATATATATATATATACATATATAAACCATACCCGTAAAAGCATAACAGACTAGAAATGGAAAACTCTAAACATTAAACATGGAGGGCTGAAAGTTTACAAACGTGGGTTGTATAGCAATACGTAAAAACAGAGGTGCATGGGGAACACTCCTGCCTATATACCTTTCCTCTACATTTTTATTTATCAGTATTCGTGTGTACAATAACGTGTTTTCTATTATTTCTTAAAGGCATCGCGAATGAGAAAGATTTTTTTTTTAATATCATTCTTTTGTTTTAACTGTGGTGAGATGTGGAGGTAACATAACCAATTTAACATAAAGAAAAACATGGAACATTCAGTTGCAGAATGTAAAATTGAGGAGAACTGTCCCCACTAAATCTCTACAGTATAATAAAAATATAATGGTTTAAATATGTAAGGTTAGATAAACCCACAATAACGTGAATGTATAGGAACATAATCCTTTAACTATTTTTCCCCCTCATATTTTGTCTGTGGCGATAATCAGTTACTGGTTGGCAGGAAAAGGGAGGAGGAACACGTGAACACAGTATACGGTACGCTACGTATATATTGTACACTCAGCGGCAAAAATCCTGTCGCCTCAACTGCTTCACCGAGACACACAGTATTCATGGACTCGAGAAATACACACGTTTAATACACTTACTAATCTCGAGTCTATGAACTTCGCGTGCCTGGGTGAAGCACGTGAGGCGACAGGACTTTTGCCGCCGACTGTACAGTATAATATAAGTAGAACATGATTGTAGTCATGAGCAAGAGTGTGTATCCAGGTGTACAGTCGGCGGCATAAGTCGTGTCGCCTCACCTGCTTCACCGAGACAGGCAGTGTTCATGGACTCGAGAAATACACACGTTTTCTACACCTAAATATCTCGAGTCTATGAATATCGCATGCCTCAGTGAAGCAAGTGAGGCGACAGTACTTTTGCCGCCGACTGTACTTTGAATAAACTTATGTGGTATTAGACGAGCATTAAATATATGAGACAGAATCAATGTTGTATAAGATTAATTGGTACTGGTATGTAAGATCATTCCAAACTTTAACAAGACCAGGGACAATGATTATGACTCTTGACTGTACAGCCAGCCAGCCAGCCAGCCAGCCAGCCAGCCAGCCACGCCCGACAGTCTTGCAACACAGTCAAATAAAACAATTCCAAAATATTATGAGAACTTTTAGGTGTTGGTCTCAGTAACAATGGTTCATAAGATTCACTCAATTGAGCTGTCATTCACCTGATGCTGGACTAATGATCGTTACTGTACACAAGCAACTCATACATTGGACACACTTTAATCACAAAATGTTAACTTTAGAATGCTTTCCAATCTTGTCTCTTAAAGTGGGATGTTTACGCTTGTGTAAAAATAAACCCAAAGTGAGATGGTTTCGCTTGTGTAAAAAAAAAAAAAAGTCCAAGCCAACAATAATCAAATATTAGTTAATGAATGAAACAAGAAGAGTGACAAAGATGGTAGCAGAGAGGAGGCTGGAAGATGGAAGAGGATGGCAGGGGGGAGCAGGGAGAAGGCAGGGGAAGCAGGGAGAAGGCAGGGGAAGCAGGGAGGAGGCAGGGAGAGCAGGGAGAAGGCAGGGAGGCGGTTGTGTGGCAGAGGTGACAGGGAGGTGCAAGGATGATGGCATGAAGATGGCAGAGTGGTGGCAGGGAGGCAGGAACCGAACACAGTAATTGGTCCCCAGAGAACACAACAACATGAGAGAGAGAGAGAGAGAGAGAGAGAGAGAGAGAGAGAGAGAGAGAGAGAGAGAGAGAGAGAGAGAGAGAGAGAGAGAGGATCACATAATATCCCTTTATAATATAAGCGTGAATAGTCGATACCAACAGAAAGTGATGCAAGGGTATTCTATGGCTTATATCTGTGTTATATTATTATTAACTCTGTAATGTCTTTGTTGCTCGTCACTGATATGTCATTCCTGCATATAATTGTTCCTTCCTTCGTTCATTTGTTCATCTACTCTTTCATATCTAAAATCTCACTCACTTGAACGCTTATCATTGGTGTCAAACATTCATTCATTATACATCCCTTCCTTCCATTCATTCATTCATTCATTCAGTTATTGCTTTTGCAAATTGCCGCGTTGCAGTCGTCAAGGCAAGTGTGTATGTGTGTGTGTGTGTGTGTGTGTGTGTGTGTGTGTGTGTGTGTGTGTGTGTGTGTGTGTGTGTAGGGGATGACTCAGAGTGCCCCCCTACACGCCTCGCTCCCTTCCTTTCCCTGTAATCATGGGTAATCCAATTCTAAAGTCCACAAATTAAGTGTCCTGCTAACATATGCAAGTTGACATACGTACCAAGGTAATATGAAGTGTGAGGGCAATGTGTGTGTGTGTGTATGCTAGATTTATGTATACATTTTTTTCTGTGACAGTATTTATCTTTTGAAATTTTCGAGTTAAAGGCGTGCTTGCGTGTCTTTCCCCGTAAATCTGGGTGTGTATATCATATTGGTAATTTTTGTGGGCACTTGACTCCCCCAATCTTCACCAAGAAAGAGAACCCACCTACACATTCTTCTTCTTTTTTTTTTTTGGTAATGTAGTCTTAAGAAGTTTTGTGTTGATGAGTTAAAACGAACTTGAAGCCTAATAGAAACTGAAACTTTGAGCCTAATAGAAAGTGAAACTACTTCTACCACCACCACTACTACTACTACTACTACTACTACTTCTACTACTACTACTACTACTACTACTACTTCTACTGCTGCTGTGCTTCCAACCCCCTTACATCGTTCCTACTTCACCATCATCACAACATTGTATCCCTCACTTCATTTCCTCCCCCAGCCCCCCAAAACCACCATCACCATAACTACTGCCCCCCGCCCCTACCACCAGTACCTCTACCACCACCACCAACACCAATGCTTCACCACCACCATTACCCTCCAACACCACCACCACCAACACCATCACAACCAACACCACCACCTCCACCAACACCATCACAACCACCACCATCACTACCTCCACCACCAATAGCCCCAATGCCAACACCACCATTACCCACCACCACCACCACCACCACCACCACCACTTCAACTCCTCAGCAGAACTCCCTGAGGCTTGTAAAGTGGCCGAGCCTTTAATCCACTTTAATTACAACGGACTACACCGGCTTCAATTATGGTGGAGGAGGAGCAGGTGGTACAGGCAGGTGGAAGAAGGTGGTGGTGGTGGTGGTGGTGGAGTAACAGGTAATGGTGGTGAGGTAAGAAGGTAGGGGTGAATGGTGGTGGTGGTGGTGGTGGTCGATTTGGTAGATAGTAGTATTGGTGGTGGTGGTGGTGGTGGTGGTGGTGGCAGGTATGAGTACTGTATTGAGTAGTGATGAGAGTAGGTAAGGGGGGGGGGGCTGTGAGTTTAGCAGGAAAGCAGTATATCACAAGAACTCCCACAAAAAAAAAATATTATTACAATTACTATAAAGTAATAACCTATAGGTACTCAATAAATATTAATATACCATACTACAATCCGTATTTCTTTAGCGAAAGGTATAGAATAAAATATCAACAGCTGCCATTGTAAAGTGTAAACAACCTTGATTATATAAAGACTCACGTTGTCAGCCACCACCATTACCTCACCAACCTGACCTGACTTGACTTGACCTGACCTACTCAACTCACCCTGCAGGCAAAATTAGATCTAGTGTAGTGAGATGGCCCAGGGGAGGGAGAGGCGCCCCCCGAAATAAAAGAAACTCAACTCAAAGGGCTACGCTGGGTGAGAAGACCAGTGTTAAGGAGGCTGGGGGGGGGGGGCAGGGACGGGGGAGGGAAACAGGGATGGAGGGTAAGAAGATATACCGTAGTGGGTGGGTGTAGGGGAAGAGAGTAGGAGGGGAAATAGGAGGGTGGGGAAAGAAGAAAATTGAGGGAGAGGAAGAAAATGGGAGACGGAAGAATATTGGAGTAGGGGATGAAGATGAGGAATGAGGATAGTGGAAAAGAGGACAGACAGTAAGACGAGGAAGAGAAAAGCTAGCGAGGGGAATGACGGAGGAAGGGAGAGACGAAAAGGCGGGGAGGAATGAAATGTGGAAGAGACGAGGTGCAGTGGAAAGATGAGAGGAAAGGAAATGAGGAGAGGAAAGGAAATGAGGAGAGGAAAGGAAAATAGGAGAGGAAAGAAAAAGAGGAGAGGAAAGGAGAAGAGACGAGGTGCAGTGGAAAGATGAGAGGAAAGGAAACGAGGAGAGGAAAGGAAACGAGGAGAGGAAAGGAAATGAGGAGAGGAAAGAAAAAGAGGAGAGCAGTGGTGTGGGAGGAAAGGGGAATAATGTAGGTGTGAGACAGGAACCTAGGGGAAGGATAGAGGAAGAGGTGAGAGGCTGAAATGAAGAGAGAGGAGAGAGGAGGAAGGGACGCACAGTATACACGTGCTCACACACACGCACACACACACATATATACAATTATATAAATGCATACACACACACTTATTTAGTTAAAACATGCGTAAACTCACCAGAATACACCACACATATAATACAAACTCATATAAGCCAACGAACGAACACAAACACACACACACACACACACACACACACACACACACACACATGAAGGGTAAACATAGCGGCTGCAGTTACAAGTCCAAATATTTTGCCTTTAAATTTCTTCAAACAAGATATCACCACTGGATTCATATTCCCTTTCAGAGGATTATTTTTGACTCCACTCTTTCTGTTTACATACTCGGGATATGAGACGACCCAAAACATTTATCTTTTTATATTATTATGCATTTATTTCATACTCATTCATTTGCTAACTTGTATGTATATTTTCCTTAGTTATTACCTGATATATGCATTTTGTTACTTCCCTGTTTGTTAACCTATTTCATGTCTGTATTTACATATTTATTTGTTATATACTGTGCATACATTCCTACAATTTCTGAGTGGGAGAGTGAGAGTACTGCACTTTATTTAGGCTTAGATATAGTATGTACAGTACTGTTGGTGTTTGGTGGGAAATTAGATCAGATGTGGAGGAACATAAATTGCAAAGTAACCACAATTATGTTATTTATTAGAAAAGTTCCCATATAATAATATGAAAAAATATATAAGGAATATTTAACATAAATAATGATTACAAGAACACTGTTAACTAGTGTAATATTTAGCATAACATTATTGATTGCAAGAAACAGACTGAGGTAGAAAACACATATATTTACTTTCATCATTTCACAAGAAAAATATTTGTATATGAGAAGTATTAGTAGTCTGAGAGACTCCTATGGATGTCCTGGAATACCACAAACACTAACCCATTAACTGCACCCGATAGTTGCGTTCTATAACTTACACAAACACGATCCCAAAGGACATAATATAAGTCAGGAGGAAATTTTCCAGGAACGTAATCGTGTGAATGCCAATAGCGTCTTCTGTTAATGTAGTCTGACTACCTTTAAATGATTTCATTAAGCCAGAACATAAATACACACACTATGGGTTATCATGGTCCTTAGTTAACCTCTATCCCATGCACTCTCACCAAAATTAACTTGCATCATTTTCAACTTCAAAGAGAAGTTTTTTCCTCGAACCATTGAGGCTTAGAGGAATACTTTTATGAACCTCTATCTGAACCGTCCCAAGATCGTGAGGCTGTTAGGTCCTAGTGGCCCTGAGAGCAACCCGAGGCACCAAACTTGGCCCCCTGAAATGATAATAGGACCTGGACTCACGTGGCCAGCTATTAGTTATGGTGGGTGAGCAAGTTTGGTCACCACATGTTTTTTTTTGTGCGTGTGGTATTTGCTGGGAAGTTTTGTGGTGGCCGGGGGACAGGTACTAGTAAGTGGAGGAGGAGAAGGAAGGAGAAGGATGAGGAAGGAGGATGAGGTGGAAGGAGAGGATGGTGGAGAAGGATGAGGTGGAAGGAGAGGATGGTGGAGGAAGAGGTGCTGGAGGAAGGGGTGGTGGTGGTCGTGGTGGTGATGGAGGATGCGAACGTAAAAGAGGTGGATGAGGAGGTGAAGGGAGGAAGAGGTGGAGTTGGTGGTAGGAGTGGTGAGAGGGAGGGAGGGAGGGGTTGACTTTTATATCTTTGTTGTCTCCAGGTATTATATGGTGCCCTTTCCTCCCCCACCCCACCACCGTCCCCTCACAGTCTCTACCTCTCCGAGTCCACTTTTCTTTCCAACACTTCTGATTTTTTCTCTCTCCTGGCTCTCCCCTCCACTCTACTATTCACTTCTACTTTGTTTTTCTTTTATCCCCTCTTGTTTCTTCTCTTCTGCTCCCTTCCTTTCCTTACATTTATTTTTCCTCTTCCTCCTCCTTTTACCCAGTTTTTTTGTCCCTCTCATACGCTTCCCTTTTGTCCCATTCACCATAGCTCTTTTCTGTCCCAACATCGTCTCACTCTCTATAGTCTAATCCCTCTCTTACCCTATCCTTTTTGTCCACTTTCCAAACTCTCTTTTCTGACCCCTTATCGAAACCCTCTCCTATCTCATTCTTTCTTTTCGTCCTTCCCTTTCTATTTTTACCGTCTGGTTTATAATCATCATAATATTTTCCATTTCTTTTATAGATACAACATTAGTCCCACATTTTTCTGCCGTTTTTACTGTATTTCCTTTTACACATACAAACAGTCACACATATACAGTACATATACACATATACACATACAGGCACGCACACACACTCATACACACAAATCCAAAATAATCCACTTAGTCCTGAAAATCCACCTGACAAAAAAAAACCGACTCGACTCGACACCCGACGGACCAAACGCAAAAGGAATTCAGTGGTCCCGTACCAAACTTGAAAAACAAAAACAATAATAGCCAATATTAATCCTCTTACGTGAGATTTGTAGCTTGAAGCACCACACCCGTTTGACCCCAGTGAGCACACAATAAGTTAAGGGCGTATTTTATGTGTGGTGTGGGTTGGGGGGTAAGGGGTGGAGTTTACGTAGCCATCTCAACACTACAACAAAACAAACATCCCCTACTCCTCATCGTGTACTGAGGTTGGTTGTTTCCTGACATGGTTGGAAGGAAACAATAGCTCACCAGTTGGTCCCAAACTAACGATCATCCCCTTAATACACACACACACACACACACACACACACACACACACACACACAGCTGATGAATGCTTTGGTGACGAGTTATTGTTGGATTATTTCTATGTGTGTCATACACGTGTCGGCCACAAAGGGTTGGCTTTGGGTACGAGGAATCTACTCGATGGTGGCGGATGAAGAGTGAAAAAATATATATATATATTCGATAGGCATATGTATGATTCAGTATCAAGTGAATAATAATAATAATAATAATAATAATAATAATAATAATAATAATAATAATAATAATAATAATAATAATAATAATAATAATAATAATAATAATAATAATAATAATAATAATAATAATAATAATAATAATAATAATAATAACAATAACAATAACAATAACAATAACAATAACAATAACAATAATAATAATAATAATAATAATAATAATAATAATAATAATAATAATAATAATAATAATGAGGCAATATGGACTAATAATGTTGGATTTCAATCAGTAAAACTAGTTAAAAAATCAAGCTATTATAAGGTACAACAAAGACTCAAGCATATATTGAAATCTTTATATTCATGTCCACGTATAGCAACTTTGTACTGATAAATGACGATCTATTCACAATCCTTTAGAAACTGCTGCTAAAAGGAATCCAATCCAGCTCGCTATCTGAATGAAGCTGTCACATATTAACTAAGTCGTATCTTTATATAATGTATTTCCATTTACATTTCTGGTCCATGCATGCCAGCGTCAATTCACCTCAAATATTCATCAGTGATATGCTGGTTAGTAGGGATATGCTTTTTTAATATGTTGATAACATAATGAAGTATGGAGTTTCTTCCTCGATTAGTTATTATTTAAAAGTGTATAGTGTTTCTCTAATAATTCTTAACACTTTGGGAGGGAGATTAACCCTTTGTTATAGAGGATTAATTCGTATAAGCTGCAGTTGGTTCATTTAGCTAAGGCTCTTACATAATGATTACGAAGGACCGTAACACATAACAACAACTTTATAAAAGAATATCCCTTCGTCATGGATTAAATAACGCCGACGGAATCAACTTTAGATCCTAGTTCTGTATATAATTCAGTTAAATCACGAATATGGAACAGAACTCAGATAACAAAACCCAACTGTTCTGAACGTGAGGGAGATTGATTGAGGATGAAAGAAGACCACCTCAGACCTGAAAAAGTGACTCTGTAGAATGAGGGAGATAATGATAGAGGTGGCACAGCGAGCACGAATGAAAGAGAAGCAAAGGAGGGACAGTTGAAGATTTGAGAGCGAGTGATGGGGTCCGGAGGGGCGCCAAAACACCTTAGAGTACTGCCTACATCAGCGCTGGCAGAGGGAAGGTGAGGGCGAGATATTTATAATATGAAAGAGAAGAAAGAGAAGAGGGTATAAGCCTTGCAGTTCGTGTGGAGGAAGTGAGGGTCAAGTTCGAGTTGTTAAGGGGGGAGTTTGGTTAGAGATTAATATACATTTTGAAGTTTACAAGGTTAGGTCAAGTCAGGTTAGGTTTGCAACTGCACTTATTCCATTCTGTATATACAGCTTCAAATGTCACGTACTCCACTCCATTAAATAATCCTCAGCCAAACAACAACAAATCATCAAAACACCTCCTCTACTCAGATAAACCAAATAACAACCAAATACCAACCCAACCTTTTAACAACACACAGAAAAACTAAACCAATGTCTTGCAATATGGTCCCAGCGGTCGTTCATATCGTTTCGTATACTTTAATGAAGACTCAGAGGCAACATTTTGTTATTATCATTTTTTATTTACTTTTTTTTTTTGACAGAAAATCCACAACAACATGCATCCTTGACTTTACCAGAAAAAATAGAGAAGAGAAAAAAATATATATATGTATATACGTCATTAGAAAATCGTACCTGAATCCCAGGCCGGACGATAAAACACGAATCAATCTTCAGAACCGAAAAAAAATACTCCTAGAAAGATGGAAAAACTTTGAGGAGGAGAATTATTATTATTATAGGGAGCAGAGGCCCGGCATAACAAGCTCTCCTTCTGGAATTTTTCTGAAAGTGGTCGGTTATTAAACGGTTCAGGTGGGGGGAGGGAGGGTGGGGGGGGGAGTGGAGGAGGAAGAGGAAGGAGGTGGTTTGATTGGGGTGGAAGAGGAGGGTGAGTGGGTGGGTTGGTTGATGGGGAAATGAGGGTGCATGGGTCGTTGGAGGGTGGGGGGAAAGGATCAGAGCAGGAGGAGGAGGAGGAGTAGTAGGAGGGGGAACTGGGGGAGGTGGAGGAGGAGGAGGAGGAGGAGGATATAATATTATACTGTGTGTGTGTGTGTGTGTGTGTGTGTGTGTGTGTGTGTGTGTGTGTGTGTAATACATAGAGAAATGTAAGCCTCGAAAACAGACAGACAGACAGACAGACAGACAGTCACTAGGAGTAAGTTTCAGTGAGATAGATAGTCAGAAATAGTTTAGTTAGCGAGTTTGTGTGTCTGTGGCGACGCAGGAATGGATAGCAGAGACTCCATTACATCCAGTATTCCTAGTCTTTCCTGAAGGATTCCTAATTATATCTATATCTAGATCACCTTACAGTAGTATATTATAATGTTAATAGATGTCAGACCTCCGTATATAGTACAATCAATGTATATTAAAAATTGCAACGTTTCCAAACTTTCAAAAACGCTCATTTTTTCAATATTTTTTTTCAATTTTTAACGATTCCAAGATAAAATGTTTCATCTTCACTATTCCCCAGAGATTCAAGAGACATTGCCCTTTATATTTGGCAGAGATAAGTATTAACAGATGTGGGTGGGTGGGTGGGTGGGTGGTAGGAAAGATGTGGGTAGGTAGGTAGTAGGTGGGTAGTGGGTGGGTGGGTGGGTGGGTAGGTAGGTAAGATGTGTGTGGTAGGTAGCGGCGGCGGCGGCGGGGCGGCTGCGGCGGGGCGGCGGCAGGGCAGCTACGGAGGGGCGGCGGCGGCTGCGGCGGGGCGGCGGCTGCGGCGGCGGCGGCGGCGGCGACGGGGCGGTGGCGGCGGCGGCGGGGCGGCGGCGGCGACGACGAATAAAAAATATAAATAAAAAAAAAAAAATAAAAAAAAAAGTTAATTACAAAAAAAAATTATAAAAAAAAAGTATATTAAAAAAACAATTAAAAAAACTAATTATTAAAAAACGACGGTAGCGGCAGCGGCGGCGGGGCGGCAGGGCGGCGGAGGCTGGGCGGTGGCGGTGGCGACGACGACGAAACAAAATTAATAAATAAAAAAAAAATAATAATAAAAAAAAAGTTAATTATCACAAAAAAAGAATATATATATATATATATATATATATATATATATATATATATATATATATATATATATATATATATAATATATATATATATATATATATATATATATATATATATATTAAAAAAAATATATATATTATTAAAAAAAAAAATAAACGACGGCGGCGGCGGCGGCAGCGACGGCGCCGACGGGGCGGCGGTACGGCGGCGGCGACGACGACGAAAAAAAAATAAAAATAAAAAATGAATAAAAAAAAATAATAATAATAAAGAAAAAAAATATATATATATATATATTATTAAAAAAAAAATATATATATTAAAAAACGACGGTAGCGGCGGCGGCGGCAGCGGCGGCCGCTGGCGGCGGCGGCGGCGGCGGCGGCGGCGGCGGCGGCGGAGGGGCAGCGGCGGCGGCGGTGGCGGGGCGGCGGTTGGGCTGCGACGGCGGGGCGGCAGCGGCGGGGCGGCGGCGGCGGCGTGGCGGTGGCTGTGGCGGGGCGGCGGCGGCGGGACGGCGGCGGCGACGACGAATAAAAAAAAAATAATAATAAAAAAAGTTAATTATTAGAAAAAAAAATATAAAAAAAAAATTAAAAAAAAATATATTATTAAAAAAACTATTAAAAAAACTAATTATTAAAAAACGACGGGGGATGTGGCGAGCGAAGAGAGCGGCGAGAGGGGGCCGAGTGCAGCGAGGTGCGAGTGGAGCGAGCAGCGCCGCAGGCAAAAGCACCCACGGCGTAGCCGTGGTGGTCGAAGCCCAGTGCTTGTCTATATAAATAAAAGTGAATGTGTGTGTGTGTGTGTGTGTGTGTGTGTGTGTGTGTGTGTTAACGTCAAATAAATTCTGCAGACATACTCAACTATATTTCACTCTCGTTCTTACCAATATTTGACTCCAGATCATTCTTAGTGAAGGTCAAACCACTTTGGCCAGACCCCGACCAAAGGAGAAGCTAAATCGTGACGTCTAAAAACGTTAGTGTTTTAAGAGGAGACTTGGCCAATATTTTGTTGAAAGGAAAGTATAATTAGTAGACATCGTTCAGCACAACTAACACATGCAGCAGAAACCCGCACATTTGATAGGGGAGAAGGTAGGGGACTCGGTACGTGGGAATATGGTGGTGGGTGATCTCTGCCGTGCTTCACTACCATCCCTTGAAACTGATGAGTTGCGTGTTCGAGCATCATAGGTGGCCACTGATAGTGTAGACTCAATTGATGAGGGCCTTAAGAGTGATCTTGATCTGACTAACGTCAACAAAGTGACAACCACGTAAAATATTTATTCTGTGTTGCCCAAAGCAGAGAAACATAATCAATATACAAAAGGCTTCTTGTACCTATTCAGTACACACACACACACACACTCACACACACACACACACACACACACACACACACACACACACACACACATTAAAAGGCAGACACTACATTATATTCTTTATCACCACCATCATCACCACCATCATCACCATCACCATCACCGTAGCTCACCACACGTATCGCCTGCCTGGAATCACACCACAAACCCACAGCAGCCATGTAGGCGAGTGTGACACCATGCAGAATCAACACCTCACTCATTCACTCGCTTCCCCAGACATGTGCCGCTTCCTCCCTCACGCCTCACACGACGTCTGTCACTCCTCCTCCCGCCTCACGCACGGGAATCAGGGTGACAGGAGTCAGTTCCGCTCCACACGGCTGAAGACAAGGTGAGAAAGGTGGTGGCGACACACTAACACACTCCTAGTACGGTGTCGTCTTTTCACTGTACTACTCACTGTACTACCTTCATTTCACTGTATTCTATCTAGGCTACCAAGATGAATTAAATACCATTATTCCAGTCTATGGTACTGTATATACATTGGGGGTCATTAATTCTGTCCTGATCAGAGACACTAGGAAGTGATTTAGGAGGAGTGGGATGCGAGGTTAATAGAGATTCATGTTGTGTGGGATTAGGACAGTACTATTATTAACCCCCAGTGTTCCTGTATTCCAGTCTCAGCTGTCAATACTCCAGTCCTACTAGGGTCCAAATATTCCTATATTCTAGTCTGCTTTTCTGTCTCATTCTACTTGTATGTTTAAAGTAAAAAAAATATAGAAAAAGAGAGTAAAAATATGTATATTTTAATGATAAATCGTTTTCCTTGAGCCAAGTCCAAACACACAAAAAACCTTAACGAGTCAGTCACCCCGACCGGCGGCACAATTTGTCAGGTCAGCCCACAGATCACTCCTCCCGCCACCCAAATTACACTAACAATAGTCCATTAAACCCGGAGCACCCCACTCCGACATCCCGGAAAATCACCATCACTGGGGGGGAATACTAAGCATCTCTGGAGAGGAGGAGGGAAGGAGAAGGTAGTGGAGGAGGAAGGGAAAATTCAGGGGGAAATAAAGAGAGAAGGAAGGCGAGGTTCTTAACAAAATAATTTAAGGATGGAAAGAATTTAGACGTGAAATCAAGCGTGTGGTGGGGTCGGTATTTCTGGAATGTTATTACCCTTCCCGACCCTGGCCTGAATACGGGATTTTGAGAGAGGCCACCCCATACCTTTTCCTCGGACTTCGGGCACTATAGTTCTTGATACAGTGAGATGGGGACCTATATAGTGTAGACACGATAGGGATCTTGACATCGCCAGCTTCCTTCACCATTATTTTCATGCACCTTCCTCTGTTATCTTCACTATCGCATTGTTTCTCTTCCACTCTCTTCCACTTTCTCTTTTCTCCTCCCTCTTCCACTTCCTTTTTCTTTCCTCGTTCGTACCTTCCATTTCTTCATTCTTTCACATCCTCTTTCTTTCCTAGCACTTTATTAAATCCATCCCACATTACTATTTCCTTCCTTTTACTCTACCTTTCCCTTCCTCCTTGTACTCTTCAACCTTGCCCTACACATCTTATATGCTTTTTATTCCTGCTGCTCAGTCTTTCTATTCGGCCATGCATACTTCCTTCTCCCTCTTCCTTCTTTTCTACCGCTTACCTTCCCTTTCCATATACTTCTTATCCTCTCTCTCTCCTCCTCTTCCTCCTCCTCCTTCTTTTTCTATTTCCACTCCCTCCAGTTCTATACCGTTTACCTTCCCCTTCCATATACTTCTTATCCTCTCTCTCTCCTCCTCTTCCTTCTCCTCCTTCTTTTTCTATTTCCACTCCCTCCAGTTCTATACCGTTTACCTTCCCCTTCCATATACTTCTTATCCTCTCTCTCTCCTCCTCTTCCTCCTCCTCCTCCTTTTTCTCTTTCCACTCCCTCCAGGTGAAGCCCCGACTCCAGCCCCCCCCCCCAGGGCCCCCGTGAATGCATGGGTGTCACAGGTGTGGTGGGGGACGGTGTGTTTGGGGGACGTAACGAGACAGGTGTGAGCCATCAGGGAAGAGGTGCTCAGGAAACACACCTGATTGGACAGTGAGGTAGGCTAGTTTGGTGTGTCTGTGTGTGTGTGTGTGTGTGTGTGTGTGTGTGTGTGTGTGTGTGTGTGTGTGTGGCGACGACAAAACATGTAGGCTTAACTGAAGTTCACGTAACCGTAGACGTTTTCTGATTAATCTAAAATACACTATCTTATCAGACCTCTACCAGGGGACAAAGGCTATATAGTGGTGTGGGACCCGCCTGGTGGTAGTGTTAATATGTTTGGTTCATGGGTGTCGGTCTCAATACCAAAGTAAGAGAAAGATAAGTTGAGAGGAACTTAGAAAATTAAACGGTAAAAAGGAAGATAAACTTTTGTCGAGGAAAACAAAACAAAAAAAGAAACAAAGTCGAGCGAGCTAGGCAGGAGGAAATGAAGAAGGGAAGAAGAAACAGAAGAAAGAGAAAGAAGGACGAGAAATCAATGTAAATCGCGGTGCTGTCAGTGGAAAGTAAAAATATAAACGGTGGAGAGAGAGAGAGAGAGAGAGAGAGAGAGAGAGAGAGAGAGAGAGAGAGAGAGAGAGAGAGAGAGAGAGAGAGAGAGAGAGAGAGAGACGTAGACATTTATTGGAGGTTATATACGAGTATCTGAGTTAGATCGAGTACTGTTTTTGTTCTCCTCTGTGGGAGAACCGGTGGATAATAAATTAACACTTATATACTCTTTGTTTTCGATATTTATCGTATTTTCAATTCATTCTATATATCTTTAATACAAATCCATTAATATTATTTTGTACATGTCCCGTTTTAAATCGTGGTAAAATTACATTCTATTCATTTTTACAGCCATTCATTATTTTGTCACCACCTGCTATTTTGTCAATTCACGTCACGTTCCTTCGCCAATCCACATTTAGCCAACTTTTTACTGCTTTGTTTCGGACATGTTATTCATTTATTTTTAAACTGTGGAACGAACGAAGGACTTGATTGGAGGGTGATGGAGCGAGGGAACAGGTGAACAGCAGGAAAGGGGAGGAAAGGGAGGAGGATAAAGGAGGAGGAGGAGGAAAGGGGATGAGGAGGAAAAAGGAAGAGAATGAATATAAAGAAAAGAAAATAGGAGGAAATGGGAGAGGAGGACGAAAGTAGAGAACGAAAATGAAGGAAAAAGAAATAGAAGGATGTGGAAGAGGAGGATGAAAGTCGAAAATATAACAGAAGGAAAAAGAAACAGAAAGAGAAGGAGGAAAGTCGAGAATGAAGATGAAGAAGAAAAACAAAGAAAAGGGAGAGAAGGATGAAAGTCGAAAATTAAAATGAAGGAAAAAGAAATAGGAGGAAAAGGGAGAGGAGGAAAGTAAGGGAGAGTAATAGGAGGAGGACCATGAAGCAGGCAGGTAGGCTAGTAGTAGTAGTAGGAGGAGGACCATGAAACAGCTAGATAGGCAGGCAGGTAGGCTAGTAGTAGTAGTAATAGGAGGAGGAACATGAAGCAGGTAGGCAGACAGGTAGGCTAGTAATAGTAGTAATAGGAGGAGGACCATGAAGCAGGTAGGAAGGTAGGTAGGCTAGTAGTAGTAATAGGAGGAGGAACATGAAACAGCTAGATAGGCAGGCAGGTAGGCTAGTAGTAGTAGTAATAGGAGGAGGAACATGAAGCAGCTAGCCAGGCAGACAGGTAGGCTAGTAGTAGTAATAGGAGGAGGATCATGAAGCAGGTAGCCAGGCAGACAGGTAGGCTAGTAGTAGTAATAGGAGGAGGAACATGAAGCAGGCAGGTAGGTAGGCAGGTAGGCTAG
>JAWZYT010007436.1:5000-12638 GCA_034508575.1 Petrolisthes manimaculis | reverse complement strand
CTGGTTTTTGCTTCACACGCCACCCTAACCCTCATGCATTTCTCTCTCTCTCTCTCTCTCTCTCTCTCTCTCTCTCTCTCTCTCTCTCTCTCTCTCTCTCTCTCTCTCTCTCTCTCTCTCTCTCTCTCGGCAGCATATGAGGGTAGGTGTTGGGATGTCATTATTGTTATCTTGCCAATTAATCAATCAGGTGTGCACGGGGGAAATTGACGTGGGCAGGTATGGTGGACACACACACACACACATACACATGAGAGAGAGAGAGAGAGAGAGAGAGAGAGAGAGAGAGAGAGAGAGAGAGAGAGAGACAATTAACCGAGGCGAGACTTGTTGAAGGCCTGAGGTTTGGCTGTTGTCAAGTGTGTGTGTGTGTGTGTGTGTGTGTAGGCGGATCCCATATGTGTGTATGTTGCTCTAAAGCGTGTGTGCCTGCCTGTTTTATTAATGTTGAGTGAATGTGTGTCTTAGTAACCCGTTGAAACCATTTGCATGCACGTGTTGTCTAATTATACTTGGTGTGTCTCTCTGTTTTTTGTGAGTGGACGTGTTGAAGCTACTTAACACAGATTGACGTGTAGATTGTCACCGTGTGTGTGTGTGGGTGTGGGTGGGTGTGAGAGAGTGATGTATAGTCCTTGCATATGTTTGTGTTTGTGTGTGTGTGAGGTAAAGTCCTTGTATATGTTTGTGTTTGTGTGTGTGTGTGTGTGTGTGTGTGTGTGTGTGTGTGTGTGTGTATGTGTGTGTGTGTGTGTGTATATATATATATATGTGTGTTCACATGTCTTCTGTAATTTCGAGGAATTAATAATAATCTTCCAAAAAATTCCCCAAAAAGAGAATCTCCCCTTTAGTAAACAAACACAGTGTGGTTGGGTGAGGTCAATATATAGGTTATATGAAGTGCCTCCTCACTGTCAACATACAACCAAGTCAGCCTCCTGTAAAGTTAAAGACCCTACATGTGGTTGTGTGTGGTGACAAATAACCAAACCAACAAACAGACAGACAGACAGACAGACAAACAGATAGACTCGACCGAAAACAATAGCACAATAATTATATATAGTGTGCTTGTGTTTGCTGATATCTAGATGGACGGACAGACAAACAAACAAGTGAACATATAAACAAACAAATAGACAAATAGACAAATAGACAGATACACATGACCTACAAAAAAACACATTATTATTTACATGGTGTGTGATTGTTAATAGTCTGCTTATCTTCATCGAATGCCTATGAACCTGTAAATATATAACTGTGGCCACAACAACAACATACATTTATTATCAACACCACTATAAGAAGTTACCCAAGGCTACCAAAACATTGCATGGCCTCAACACACTACTCATAATTATCATACAACACATACTCAACACTCCTTACAATTATCATACAACACATACCCAACACTACTCAGAATTATTATACAACACATATATACCCAGTCTAACGTTAGTATGATAGTGTTGTTGTCATTATGGGAGCAAGGATTTTTGAGCTTATTAAAATGTGTTGTATGTATGTATGTATGTGTGTAATTAGGCAATGAATTCAGTCGTTATCAATAATTTCAGAGTTTATTATATAGAGTTGTTTGTTGTTGTTATTTTTTTTTTTCATAATTTCCTGGGTGCTGATATGTTGATGGTGGATACATTTATACTTGTCGACTGAACAGGCAGTGCGACCACCACGCTCCCTTTAAGGACCCTGTGATTGTGTATGGGAATTGGAGGCTTCTGATTCCTCCTATGTATGCCACGAAACACACTCCTTCCATATAGGTGATGTTTCAAGACAATATGTAAAGGACGCATTTACCTCCAATTATCTGACTATATCACAAAGTTCTTTTAACTAAGTATGAAGGTGTTATCAAACTGAATATTCAAAAGAGGGCATGATTTTGGTAGTAAACTGGAGGTAACTGATTCCTCCATACTGTACCCCTGACTCACATACTAACAGCGTGTATACAAAAGGATTCTGTTTCGTGATATACTATGGAGGAGTCGGCAGCATCCATTTCGTTGACAACCCCCTCCACAACAACAACAGAATTAATGTCCCCCTCAAACACTATCTATATACAACAACAACATGAACAAAATTAATGACCCCCTCAAATACTATCCACAACAACAACAATAAAATGAATGGCCACCTCAACAACAACAAAAATAATGACCCCCTCCACAACAACAACAACAACAAAATTACTGGCCCCCCCAAAACCATCCAAAACAACAACAACAAAATTTAATGGCTCCCTCCACAACAACAGCAAAATTAATGACCCCTTCCACAACAACAACAACAAATAATTTAATGGTGCCTTCAATAACAACAACAACAACCAAGGCATTCTGTGGTGTGCGTATAGGTTCAGTCAAGATGATGGGTTCACTCCTACACAACACTCCCCAAACTTGGTACAAGAGAGAGACCGAGGCAGCACACTGGGAAGGGGTGAGAGAGGGGAGCAGGAGGGGGCATGTAGGCTGGTAGGACAGTGAGGGAATAATGGGAGGGGTTGAGGGAGGGGAGGGGAGTTGGGTGGTGGGGCATGTAGGCTGACAGGACAGTGGGAGAGGAAGGTGAGCTGGCTGAGGCTTGTAGGTAGACAGAACAGTGGGAAGGGAAGGTGATGGGGCATGTAGGCAGACAGAAGGACAGTGAGTGAAGCAGACAGGGGAGGAAGGGAAGGAGGGACTATAAGGCAGGTGTATATATATAGGCTAGACTGGCTGGACATGAACACTGGTTGGAGTAAGAACAACAAGAGTTAGTTACACACCCCATGATGCTGTCGACCCCTTACTACCTGCCTACCTGCCTGCCTCACTCACCCCTTACTGCCTGCCTACCTCACTCTCTCATCCCTTACTGCCTACCTACCTGTCTCACCCCTTACTGCCTGCCTACCTGCCTGCATCCCTTACTACCTGCCTGACTCACTCACCATTTACTGCCTGCCTGCCTCACCACTTTTGTTTGTCATGCTGCACCTGCTTGCTGATATTGCTTCATCCCTGCTTACTTCTCTCCTGCTTAATACCTTCCCACTTGTCCTGCATCATACGAGTACCTGCCTACTTGTTCTGCCTCATATCTACCTACTTGTTGTCCTGCCTCACCTGCCTACTTTTCCCTCATACTTGTAGGTATCATACCTTCCTGCCTGTCCTGCTTCCTTGTCCTGCCTCAATTACCTGCTTGTCCTACCTATATACCCACTGCTGGTCCTCTCATACCTTCCTGCTTACTTTTCCTGCCTCGCCTCCCTCCCCTGATTCATCTCTGCATTGAAAGGTTAAGCCTCTCATTAAGAAGGTTTACTCAGCTATCAAATCCTTCCACATTCGTTCTGGCTTATGTCAAGATGGTGTTGTAAGAGTTGAATTATCGTCAGTAATGGTGATGCCAAGTATTAATATATGATGCTGGACTATTTATGTTATCAGCTGAACCTTTATTGATATTGGTGCTGGTGGTGGGGTTGGTATTGGTGGGGTTGTGGTCTGGTTGAATTTCTTGCTGGTGGTGGTGGTGTAGCAAGGACGATTTTGGTGTTGTCAGTCTGTAGTTGTGATAGTGTGTGTATTATTAATGGTGTTTGCGTTGTTGTTGTTGTATTGATTATGTATACGTGATGTTGCTAGGGTATAAGTAGTAGTAGTAATAGTAGTAGTAATTGTAGTAGTAGTAGTTAGTTTACCCCCATGGTTGTGTTGTGTTGTGTTGTGTTCTTAGGCTGGTATTGTTATTGTTGTTGTTGTGATGATGGTGTGGCCTCCACTGACCACTCCACCTCCTCACTCACACACATACTAATCACCATACCTACACCTGCTGCCACACACAACACAACACTCACTACACTAACACTACTACAACACTTACTAGTACACTAACACTTCCTTCCTCTTCCACGTTTACTATCACTTCTTCCTCTTCCACTACCACTACTACAACAACCCATCGACTCCTCTACCACTACTACCACTTCCTCTACCACTACTACCACTCCTCCACCACTACTACCACTTCCTCCTCTTCCACTACCACTCTACTACCCTACCAACCCACCACTACTACCCCATCTACTGTTCTACAACTACATACCGACAGAGGTGAAGGCCAGGGCGGGGTGGGAAGAACGTATAGAAGAGATAGGAAGGAAAAGGGAAGAAGAGATACGTGTCTACTGTTGAGAGAGTTACATAGAGTTACATAGAGTTACATAGAATCACAGACCACAACAGACCTTACGGTCCACACGGGGTGATCTGATTAGAAGGTTATTGGTAGAGAATGAATATCTCCCCAGTGATAGTCGTAGGTAAGAATAGCAAAGTAGAAGGCTCTCTCCCCACCCTCCAATCCCTCCGGCCTGAGCCGTACTGGAAATAAAGTTAGGAGTCAGAACCTTGTGGAGTTGGTAAAGAGAAAACTCCACAAGGAAATTTTATAGGAAAGATAGAAAGTAGTTGAAATTTGGCTAACTTGCCACCTGTAATGGGCAAAAAATTATTCATTAGTAAACATCGAAAGTCGGGGATTAGATGCAAGGTGTTTATCAAGGCGACGTTTGAAGCTGTCTACTGTGTTACATTCTATTACGTTACGGGGAAGCCCATTCCATAAGTTGACGACTCGGTTAAAAAAGAAATTCTTGGATTCGTGTGAGTTAAAAGATTTACCTATGATTTTACAGCCATTACCTCTCGTGTAGTTTGATTGATCGATATTGAAATATTTGTTGCAGTCCATATTATCTATGCCTTTGATTATTTTGAATACCTGGATTAAGTCGCCTCTCAATCTACGTTGTGCTAATGGGAATAGATTCAATTTATTTAGCCGCTCTTCATACGTTTTGTTTCGTAGACATGGTATCATTTTAGTAACTCTACGTTGGACTCGTTCCAATTTTACTATATCTTTCTGGTAGTACGGGCACCAGGCTTGGACACAATATTCCATAAGGGGACGGACCAAGGAATTATACAAAGTGAGGATTGTATCTTTAGACTTATACTCGAATGCTCTGCCAATAAAGCCGATAGTTTTATTTGCTTTCTTAATTACTTCCGTACATTGCTGACTGGGTTTTAGGTTACTTGATATTGTGACCCCTAAGTCTGTCTCTTGATCCACGCTTTTAATTTGATTACCATTTAACGAGTAGTTTGCAGTTACGTTACGATGTCCGATATGGAGTACTTTACATTTATCTGCATTGAAGGACATTTGCCAAGTTTTCGCCCAATTCGACAATTTATCGAGATTATCTTGCATTTCTTTAGTTTGTGCGTTAGTGAGTACTGTATTTGCAATTTTAGTGTCATCGGCAAACTTCGATATTATGCATGAGAGACCTTCATCTATGTCGTTTATGTAAACTAGGAAAAGGATTGGGCCTAAAACTGACCCTTGTGGCACCCCGCTCGTAACGCCAGTCCAATTAGATGATTTACCATTTATTACCACACGTTGTTTACGGTTTCTTAGCCAGTTCTCTATCCATCTTACGGTGTCGCCTTGGATTCTGTGAGATTTTAATTTAGTTATTAAACGTTTATGGGGAACTTTGTCAAAGGCTTTTTGGAAATCTAGATAAATTATGTCTACTGCTTTACTCTTATCATATTCGTTAAAAATGTCATTTAAAAAGTCTAATAGATTCGTTAGGCAGGAGCGTTTATTGCGGAAACCGTGTTGAGTGTCTCTGAGTAAGTTATTTTCCTCTAAATGATATGTAAGTTTATCTCGTATGATTGTCTCTAACATTTTGCATACTACTGAGGTTAGGCTGATAGGGCGATAGTTACTAGGTAAAGATTTGCTGCCTTTTTTAAATATTGGTGTTACGTTAGCGAGCTTCCAATCATCAGGTATTGTTCCAGTGTGTAAAGAATAATTAAATAGCAGAGTCAGAGGTTTTACTATTTCACTTTTAGCTTCCTTTATTACGCGAGGGGAGATCGTGTCAGGCCCAGGTGACTTATTTACATTTAATTTATCAATACATTTGATTACGTCAAATTCTGTTATGCTGATATTATTTAAAACCTCGGTGTTTTCATTTTGGACTGTTGTTTCAGCTGGTATATCGTTCGGGTTTTCTATAGTAAAGACTGATGCAAAGAAAGTATTTAGGATACTACTCATTCGCTCTTCATCTGTCGTAAAGTCCCCATTTTCATCAAGAATTGGACCGATAGTTGACGTAAGTACTTTCTTTTGTCGAATATAACTGTAGAACTCTTTCGGGTTTGTCTTACTCTGATTTGCAACGTGTTTTTCAATTTCCTTTTTACTCTGTTTGATTAACTTTTTGGCTTTTCTTCGTAAGTCTGTAAACTTGGCACGGTCGTCATTATTGGCTGTGATTTTTACTTTATTATGGGCGTTCTTTTTGGCTCGTAAACAGTCGGCTATATCTTTACTCCACCACTTGGGCTTTAAATTTTGTGCTGAACGTCGGTTTTTTAATGGTATGCTATCCCTGACCGCTTTTGTGTACGCATTAGTGAAAAAGTTCCATTGTGTATTTATGTCAATAGTGTCTCGCAGACATTTCCAGTCGGTTTCTTTTAGTATCGCTCTGAGTTGGTTGAAATTGGCTTTTCTAAAATCGGGGATTTTTTCGTAGCTGTACTTTATGTCGCTTTTGTTAAAATTTATACTGAAAGTTATTATGCGGTGGTCGCTATTGGTAAATTCTTCACCTACGTTAGTATTCTCTATCATGTCTTCGTTTGTTGCAAATACTAGGTCAAGAACATTATTTCCGCGAGTTGGGCTGTTGACAAATTGGATAAGGGAGCTCTCTTGTAAGTTAGTGTAAAGATCTTGACCATAATGAGCTGATAACGGTTCTCCCCACTTTGTTACTGGTAAATTAAAGTCACCAAGAATTATGGAATGTTGCGTGTTAATAATTTCGTTTAATTGCTCATAGATATCACGGTCGGTTTGTACAGGTTGAGCTGGGGGTCTGTATAATAAAGCTAACAAAAGTTTCACCCCACAATTATTTCTAATGAGTATATAAAGTGTATCTACGTTATCAATATGTGGCTTTGATAATAGGATTGGTTTAAGATCGTCTTTAATATATAATAGAACTCCGCCTCCCCTTTTATTTGTTCGTCCTTTTTCAAATATTGTGTAACCGGGAATTTTATACTCTGCTAGGAAATCTCTGCTTTCAGTATTTAGCCACGATTCGGTTATGCCGATTATATCATAATTTTCTGTGAAAGTTAATTCCTCTAAATCTGTAAATTTGTTATGGATGCTATGGAGAGAGAGAGAGAGAGAGAGAGAGAGAGAGAGAGAGAGAGAGAGAGAGAGAGAGAGAGAGAGAATAGAGAACTAGACTACGTGAAAGGGTAGGAGGGAAGGAAGGGATGAAAGTGAAAATATGATAATAAGAAACACACACACACACACGAAAAAAATAGGAAAGAATGTAGAAAAAGGGATAGGACATATTAAAAAGGATACCATATAGGTGAAATATAGAAGGAAAGCATAGGTGAATTAGGCTATATAGATGGATAGCATAGGTGAAATATATAGATTAGTTTATGTAGGGACAGAGAGAGAAGAGATGCT
>JAWZYT010007435.1:12500-20000 GCA_034508575.1 Petrolisthes manimaculis | reverse complement strand
TAAGGTATTTAATAATTTTTGTTATCATTTTATCTTTCATTTAGTGTTATTTATCATTATTATTATTTACAATTTATATATTTGGGGGGAAGGTGTTACATAAATACATACATACATACTTACACACTTATTATTTACAATTTATATATTTGGGGGGAGGGTGTTACAAAAATATATACATACATACATACTTATTATTATTTACAATTTATATATTTGGGGGGAGGGTGTTACATAAATATACATACATACACATTTATCATTTACAATTTATATATTTGGGGGTAGGGTGTTACATAAATACATACTTACACACTTATTTACAATTTATATATTTGGGGAAGGTGTTACATAAATACATACATACATACACACTTATTTACAATTTACATATTTGGGGGGAGGGTGTTACATAAATACATACATACATACTTACACACTTATTATTTACAATTTATATATTTGGGGGGAAGGTGTTACATAAATACATAAATACTTACACACTTATTATTTACAATTTATATATTTGGGGGGAGGGTGTTACATAAATACATACATACATACACACTTATTATTTACAATTTATATAGTTGGGGGGAGGGTGTTACATAAATACATACATACATACACATTTATCATTTACAATTTATATAGTTGGGGGGAAGGTGTTACATAAATACATACATACATACACATTTATCATTTACAATTTATATATTTGGGGGTAGGGTGTTACATAAATACATACATACATACATACACATTTATCATTTACAATTTACATATTTGGGGGAGGGTGTTACATAAATACATACATACATACATACTTGTCCTTGTAACTCCTTGTAGCCTAACACTGACAATGACTCCATCTTACCCCCCCCACCCCTACCTACACAATATCCTTCACTAGGCCAGTCCCCCAATCACCCCCCACCCCCCCCCACTCCACTTCTCTCTCTCTCTCTCTCTCCCCTTACCAATCTCTCTCTCTTCACCAATCCCCTTTTCCCTCCTTTCCTCTCCCTCTCTCTCCTCACCAATCCTTCTTTTCCTCCTTTCCTCTCTCTCTCTCTCTCTCTCTCTCTCCTCACCAATCCTTCTTTCCCTCCTTTCCTCTCTCTCTGTCTCTGTGTGTGTGTGTGTGTGTGTGTGTGTGTGTGTGTGTGTGTTGTAAATTTCTTTTTACTACTACACCCTTCAGCCTTGATATCTGATCCTGTCCTAACCCAGTCTGTCTGAGCATTTAGTTTTTGTTTTGTTTAAGGGGAGAGTATACTTTTGGTACATACATTACAGTGCCTTGATTCCTCCAAAGTATGCCAGTAAACACACCCATATAAAGAAATATAATGGTATCTCCTGTTGCCTGGAATAATTTGGAGGAATCATAATCTCCAAAAATATCTGGTGGTGTAACTCAATATCCTACACATTTTTCCTTTTATTTACAACGAGATATATCACTATTGGTTATCTTCTCTCAAGCCTGTTTTTATCTTTATTTTAGTCAACATTCTTTATTTCTTAACTATCCTCTATGTTATTAATGTCTAACTCATACATACATCTCTCTCTCTCTCTCTCTCACACACACACATACAGAGCACACATACACACACACAAAACACAACATACACACAAAACACAACATACACAAAACACAAAACATACACAAAACACAATATTATGCTTCTTAAAAAAAAAAAAAAAAAAAAAAAAAAAAAAAAAAAAACTTGTATTTCTCTTGCTCCACCCAACCCACCCATTCCAATAAAAACAATATATTATACTTTATTGCCATCCAACATATTAATAACAGAACTCGTGTCAATTAAGGGGTCATTCTTTTGATGCTAAATTGAAAGAGGGGGGGAGGAGGAGGGGGTGGAGGGAGGAGGGGTGGAGAAGGAGGAGGGGTGGAGAAGGAGGAGGGAGGAGGGAGAGGAGGGGGGAGGGGGGAGGATGAGGGGGGAGGAGGGGGAGGAGGGGGAGGAGGGGGAGGAGGGGGGAGGAGAAGGAGGGGGGAGGAGATAGGAGGGGGAGAAGGAGGAGGAGGAGGAGGAGGAGGGAGGAGGAGGAGGAGGAGGGAGGAGGAGGAGGAGGAGGAGGAGGAGGAGGAGGAGGGAGGAGGGGGAGGAGGAGGAAGGGGAGGGGGTGGAAGGGGAGGGGGTGGAGGGGGTGGAGGGGGAGGGGGGTTATTACATGATTCCTCCAAACTATACCAAAAAAAAAAAAAAAAAACGGATGCCCCCCAATTAATGTTACTAAATAGGGAATCTGTTTCGTGGTACATTTTGGAGTATTCTGAGTCCTTCAATATTCACCAACGATAGAATAAAATGAATAAAAATAATGGTGTTCTGTTGCTTGGAATAGTTTGGAGGAATCATTTGCTCCAGATTTACCAACAATGTACTTCCCCCTTTAAGCATACTCCCTCCTACAAACAGCACAAGAAAAAAGCCCCACAGTATAGGAAAGCCCAACAGCATATGAAAGCCCAACAGCACAAGAAAAAAGCCCCCACAGCACAAGATAAAAGCCCAATATCACGAGAAAAAAGCCCCACAGTACAAGAAAAAAGACCCACGGTACAAGAAAAAAGCCCCACAGTACAAGATAAAAGCCCAACAGCACGAGAAAAAAGCCCCACAGCACAAGAAAAAAGCCCCACAGCACGAGAAAAAAGCCCCACAGTACAAGAAAAAAGCCCCACAGCACGAGAAAAAAGCCCCACAGTACAAGAAAAAAGCCCCACAGCACAAGAAAAAAGCCCCACAGTACAAGAAAAAAGCCCCACAGCACATGAAAGCCCCACAGCACAAGATAAGCCCAACAGCACAAGAAAAAAGCCCCACAGTACAAGAAAAAAGCCCCACAGTACAAGAAAAAAGCCCCACAGCACAAGAAAAAAGCCCAGGACATGAGGAGAGGTTGACGGGGGTGTATAGCAGTCAGTCCCCACTAATTACACCCCTTTGCACAGGTAACTCCCACCACTAATTACGTCTAAACCCAGGTGAGTAAACCCTGGGGAGGTGGCCACGAGGGAAGGGAAGGATGGAACAGAAGGAAGGGAGAATGGGAGAAGAAAGGAAGAGAAGGAAGGAAGAGAAGGAAGGGAGAATGGGAGAGGAGGGAATAATGGGAGAGGAGGGAAGGAAGAAAGGAAGAGGAGGAAGGGAGAAGGGGAGAGGAGGAAGGGAGAATGGGAGAAGAAAGGAAGAGGAGGAAGGGAGAATGGGAGAAGAAAGGGAGAATGGGAGAAGGAAGGGAGAATGGGAGAAGGAAGGGAGAATGGGAGAAGAAAGGAAGAGGAGGAAGGGAGAAAGGAAGAGGAGGAAGGGAGAATGGGAGAAGAAAGGAAGAGAATGAAGGGAGAATGGGAGAAGAAAGGAAGAGGAGGGAATAATGGGAGAGGAGGGAAGGAAGGAAGAATGGAAGGATGAATTTTAAACACTATCACTTTCACTTACATTCACTCTCTCTCTCACACACACAATCACACTTTAACTCACTTTAATAAACACACTCTCTCACACCTAAACCCACTCACACACAACACACACACACACACACACTCATACTTTCACCCACTTTACACTCACTCTCTCACACCCAAAACCCACTCACCCACTCACTCTCTCACACCCAAAACCCACTCACACACAACACACACACACACACTTTAACTCACTTTAAACACTCACTCTCACACCCAAAACCCACTCACCCACTCACTCACTCTTACACCTTTAAACCCAATCTCACACACGCACACATATACCAATTTATAAATCACTGAAAAGCAAAATATCACAAACAGAGACACACATACGAGTTTGGAGTGGGTGAGTGAGGGAAGGGGAGGGGAAAGGGGGGGGGGAGGTTAAAATGGGGTTTATGGGTGTTATTATAGACGAATTATCGGGGTTGATTGGTTATTACATTGGGGGGGAGGGGGGGGCGTGGGGGGAGGGGGGCGCGTGGGGGGGAGGGGGGAGGGTTATGGGGTTATTTAGGGGAATAGATAGTTTTTTTTTTTACATAGGGTTATTTTTTAGTGGGGTAGGGGAAAGAAGGGTAGAGAGGTAGATATCAGCAGAGAGGGACAGGGGTGTGCAGGAAGGGGTAGGGGTGAGCAGAGAAGGGGTAGGGGTGAGCAGGAAGGTGTAGATATAAGCAGAGAAGTACAGGAGTGAGCAGAGATGTATAGGAGTGAGCAGAGAGGTGTAGGAGTGAGCAGAGATGTATAGATGTAAGCAGAGGGAGGTAGATATGAGCAGAGGGAGGTAGATGTGAGCAGAGTGAGGTAGATATGAACAGAGAGAGGTAGATATGAGCAGAGTGAGGTAGATGTAAGCAGAGAGAGGTAGATGTAAGCAGAGAGAGGTAGATGTAAGCAGAGAGAGTTATACATGAGCAGAAAAGGTACAAGGGTAAGCAGAGTGGTAGGTAATGATAGGTAAGGGACAGGGGAAGCCGACGAGGGCAGCTGTAATGACGTTTGGGGAGAGAAGAGAAATAAAAACGAGATGAAAGGGGGAGAGAGGAAGGGGGAAAGAGAGGTTAGATAGGGAAGGGGGGGAAAGAGGGTTGGGGGGTTGGGGAAGAGGGTTGGGGGGTGGGGGGGAAGAGGGTTGGGGGGTTGGGGAAAGGTTAGGAAGTTAGACAAACAGCAAAGCATGACCAGAGCAAGGTTAGTGGGTAGCGTGGGAAACACACACACACACACACACACACACACACACACACACAAAGCTGACATTCACACTCTCTGGTCCACACACACACACACAGTTTACACTTACACTTTCCTCTCTTTCACTGGTCTACACATACACACGTTCATATTTTCTCTCTCTCTCTCTCTATCCACATACATTCAAGCTCCCCCTCTCTCTCTACACATACATACATACATTCTCTCTCACTCTCTCTACACATACATACATTCTCTCTCCAAATATATACACATTCATATTCTCTCTCTACACATACATACATTCTCTCTCACTCTCTCTACACATACATACATTCTCTCTCACTCTCTCTACACATACATACATTCTCTCTCCAAATATATACACATTCATATTCTCTCTCTCTCTCTACACATACATACATGCTCTCTCACTCCCTCTACACATACATACATTATCTCTCCAAATATATACACATTCATATTCTCTCTCTCTCTCTCTACACATACATACATTCTCTCTCACTCCCTCTACACATGCATACATTCTCTCTCCAAATATACACACATTCATACTCTCGCTCTCTCTCTCTGGCCTACACACACACACACACACACACACAACAACAATGAAAAGGAAAAAGTGAAATTTGACGGATCTAGGAATGAAAAATTAAAAAAAAAAAAAAAAATACATAAAAATAAAATATTAGTCTACCCACCAAAAAAAATATATATAAATCTTTAAAAATCTAAATATAATCCTTGAAAAATTAGAGGGAATAGAGATTAGACAAAATATAAATGTGAAAAATACGATTTATAGACCGATGTAAAAGGGTTTAGAGAGAGAGAGAGAGAGAGAGGCCGGTTGGATGGTTGGTTGGGAAGGTGACCGGAAGAGCTGTGAATGTGCAATATTTCCTGGGCGGCCTTTACCTGTCCCTAACCCATCCCATCCCATCCTATCCTATCCCATCCTACCTACGCATCCACGTTTGTCTACAAGGTCTCTCTCACTCTCTCTCTCTCTCTCTCTCCGGTCATTCCTTCCCTTCCACTCCCTCTCCTTTCCTCTCTCTCTCTCTAACACACATACATATCCTTCTCTCTCTACTACATAGCCCCTCTCTCTCTCTATCTCTCATAAACAAATACATATCCTCTCTCTCAAACAAATACATATCCTCTCTCTCTCTCTAATACTATACACACCCACACACACATACAGGAAATCATTGTATGTAAGTAACTCTCACAGGCATAAGTCTCACCGATAGTGTATATAATAATAATAATAATAATAATAATAATAATAATAGTAATAACAACAGTAATAATAAAAATAGTAATAGTAATAATAATAATAGTAATATCAATAATAATAAAAATAATAGTAACAATAATAATAGTACCGTAACAATAATAGTAGTAATAGTAATAACAATAATAATAACAATAGTAATAATAATAATAACAAAAATAATAATAATAATAATAATGTTGGTAGGATAAATTGGAAGGTTTTTTGCTTCCTCCAAACTTTGCCACGAAACAGACGACTTGAATTTTGTTTTTTCTTACAATAATAATAATAGGAGGGTGATTGTGTTTCATGGCATATAGTCTGGAGGAATCAGAAGCACCACACACACACTCAATCACACACACACACACACACACACACACACACACACAAACAAACAAACAAAACTCCAATGTACCAAAACAATGTCCTCTCTCTCTTATGGATGTGTGTGAGAGAGAGAGAGAGAGAGAGAGATAGAATGGACAAAGAATGGAGAGGGAAAGAATGGAGGGAGAATGGAGGGAGAGAGAATGGGAGAGAGAGAGAGAGAGATAGGGGGGGGTTGAGTGGATGAGCAGACAGGCAGGCAAGAGGGAAGGGAGAGCAGGAAATTGGGGTGGAGGCAGGGCAGGAAGCAGAGAACAGCAGGGGTGGGGGTGTGGGGGAGAGGGGCAAGCCAGACAGGGACAAGGGGAAGGGTGAAGGGAGGGGAGATGGGAAAAGGAGAGAAGTTAGGGAAGGAAAGGAATTGGGAGGATATGGGAGGGAAGGAAAGGGGTTGGGAGGGGAGAGGAATGGGAGGAGTTGAAAGGAAAGGGAGGGGGAGGGGGGGAGGGGTGTTAGAAGAGAAAAGGAGGGGGGAGGGCAGGAAAGATGGGAAGGGAAGAAAGGGGAAGAAGGGAAGGATGGAAGGAGGGGAAAGGGAAGAATGAAGAGAAGGAAGAAAACTAAAAGGGAGTAGGAGAGAAAGACAAGAAAGGAGGAGGAAAAGAAAGAGAAAGAAAGGAGGAAAAGGAGAGAAAAAACATAAGAAAGGAGGAGGAGGAGGAGGAGGAGGAGGAGGAGGAGGAGGAGGAGGAGGAGAATTAAGTAGTAGGAGAATTAAGTAGTAGGAGGAATAACAGAGAGGGAAAATTACAAAGCAAAGAGAAGCATAAAAAAAAAACTATATATATATAAAAAAATAAAATAAAAAAACACATAAAGAAGAGAGAGAGGAATAATGGAACAAAGAACTTGAGAGAACTTGAGAGAGAATGAAGTAAAAAAGAGATTAAAAAAAAATAATAATAAAGATGAGAGGGGGGTGGGGGGTGGGGGGAGAGTAAAGGAGAGTCAGGATAAAGAAAGGGAGAGATAAAATGATAAAAGATTCACAATAAAGGTTAGTTAAAAGAAGATAATGATAAAGAAGAGATAAATGAAGGAATGAGGAAGAATCGTGACTAGGTGAATGAGAGACAAAGAGAGATAAAGATGGATAGAA
>JAWZYT010007435.1:0-7500 GCA_034508575.1 Petrolisthes manimaculis | reverse complement strand
CTCACCACCTCTACAACCACCACCACTACCACTATTCCCTCCATCAACAACCACCATCACCATTACCACTATCCTCTCTATCATCAACAACCACCACCACCACTACCACTATTCCCTCCATCACCATGACTACCACCACTACCACTATTCCCTCCACCACTACTACCACTATCCTCTCTATCACCATGACTACCACCACTACCAAAAACAGAGGTTGAATGGGCCACTTTCTTCTTGGGAAACTACACAACATTCTTTGAAAAGGAGAGAGACGAGGGGAGGAAAGAGAAGTAATGAGTGGAGAGAAAGAGAGGGAGGAGAGGGGGTATGTGTGTGTGTGTGTGAGAGAGCGAGTGAGAGAGAGAGCGAGAGAGAGAAAGAGAGAGTGCGAGAGGGAGAGAGAGAAGGGTAAAAGGGAGAGAAACAGGGAGAAGGTAAAAATAACACACACACAGAGAGAGAGAGAGAGAGAGAGAGAGAGAGAGAGAGAGAGAGAGAGAGAGAGAGAGAGAGACTGGTGTGAAGTGAGAAAGGTGGATTAGGAAGTAGAGAAGGAGAAAGGAAAAGCAATGAAGAGAATGAGAAAAAGAGAAGGAAGGGGAAGGGGAAAACTAAATGTTAAAAGTCACGAAAGAGAGAGAGAGAGAGAGAGAGAGGTGGGCGAGGAAAGAGAGAAATGAGCAAGGACGAAGAGAGCGGGTAAAGAGAGGAGAGCTGAGTATGCCAGTGACTGACACACACACACACACACACACACACAGGGAAAGGGAGAGGATAGTGGGTAGAATAGAGAGAGGGAAATGCACACACACACAAACACACACATACAGAGAGAAAGGGAGGGGATATAGTATAAAGAATAGAGGTAAACACACACACACACACACACACACACACACACACACACACACACACACACAGGGAAAGGAAGAGGATAAGGTGAAATCGAGGGGGAAACACACACACACACACACACACACACACACACACACACACACACCTGTCCAGTTCATGTAGTATGTGTGTGTGTGTGTGTGTGGAGACTGACAAATATACACAGGTGTTCAAGGAAAAAAAATCAATACATTTACTTTTAGTCTGAAATGATTGTGGTGATGATGATGATAATGATGATACCCTGATAACAGACACACACACACACACACACACACACACATACACACACACACACACACACTCACACTATCACCACCATTTTCTCTTCTACTGGTGTAAGGTGATGATGGTGGTGATGGTGATGGATGGTGATAATGGTGGGGGAGGAGAGGGGATAGTGTTGTTGTTGTTGTTGTTAGTGGTAGTGGTGGTGGTGGTGAGGGTGGATGGTGAGTGTTGTTATTGTTGTTGTTGTTGTTAGTGGTAGTGGTGGTATAAAGTGTGGGAAGGGGACAGTGGAAGTAGTGATGGTAATATAATGAAGGGGTGGGCAAAAAAGGTGTTGGTAGTAGTAGTGTTGGTGGTGGTAGTGGTAGTTGTAGTTGTAGTAGTAGTGATGGTGATGTTGGTAGTAGTAGTAGTAAAGTATTGGTAGTAGTAGTAATAGTAATGTTAGTAGTAGTATAGTATTGGTAGTAGTAGTAATGTTGGTAGTAGTAGTAATGTTGATAGTAGTAGTATTGGTAGTAGTAGTATTGGTAGTAGTAGTAATGTTGGTAGCAGTAGTAATGTTGGTAGTAGTAATTATAGTACACATACATCTGCCCTTAGTACAGTAACGTGGACATGTCAACAACCTGTACAGCTGCACTCAGAAAGATGCGGGTCTGTGTGTGTGTGTGTGTGTGTGTGTGTGTGTGTGTGTGTGTCATGATACCGTTATCCTGCATCAGTTATCACTCTATATGCAATACTGTACTTAGCCTACCACTCCTTGTTATATTTTTACCACAACACCTACATACAGACGGTACAATAGTTCTATTTATATACTACTACTACTACTACTACTACTACTAATAATAATAATAATAATAATAATAATAGTAGTAGTGAAAGAATGTAAATAAAAATACTACTACTAATAATAACAAAAATAATAAAAACAAAAACAAGACATCATTCGATGGCAACACCGCCCTTTAAAGATGCCAGCGACCACTCGCCCTTTGCTATCTTTATTTTTTTGTGACCTTGACCTTCGACCGATTTTGCCCAAAAGTTAATAATTTTGTTTTGTGATGAATATCTATCAATAGAAAAAAAATGAACATCATACGGCTAAACCTGTGGACGCTAGACCATAAACAAACACACCAACAGATAAATAAATAAATATCCGGCACCGAAAACAATACACCTCCCCCTTCGGGGCGGTGTAATAATAATAATAATAATAAAAATAATAATAATAAAAATAATAATAATAAAAATAATAACAATAAAAATAATAATAACAACAATAACAATAATAACAATAACAACAATAATAAAAAATAAAAGATGGTATCAGAGTTCAAAGTTCAACACCATCAACTTTAAATTCAGACAATACGAATAATAAAAAATGTGTATAAATGTTTTTGTAGTGGAGCTGGTTACATTTATAGGGTTGAGGTCAAGTGCTTTCCAATACATACTCCATTATTCCAACGCTACCATTTGCAACCTGCACACCAAACATTTTTATACACACACACACACACATACACACACTCAGAACGATGCTCCCACTGTCCTACAATAACACACACACACACACACAATGATGCTCCCACTGTTATACACACACACACACACATACAGGTTAGTATAGGTTAAGTTAGGTCAGGCAAGGTTAGGGTAGCTTAGGTTAGGGTTTATCAGGTAAGGTCAGGTTAGGGTAGGTTAAATTAGGTCAGGTTAGGGTAGGTTAAATTAGGTCAAGTCTAGTTAGGGTAAGGTAGGTCAGGCAAAGTTAGGGTAGGTTAAGCTAGGTCAGGCAAAGTTAGGGTAGGTCAAGGTATAGGTCATGTCAGGTTAGGGTAGGTCAAGGTCGCTCAGAGGTGTGTGTGTGTGTGTGTGTGTGTGTGTGTGTGTGTGTGTGTGTGTGTGTGTGTGTGTGTGTGTGTGTGTGTGTGCGTGTGTGTGTGTCAAGGGAGATGAAACTTAAGCAAATCCAGATTAAGAATTTACATAATTAGAAAATGCATAGACAATAAATAAATAAATAAATAAATAAATAAACAAAATAAATAAATGAATAAACACTGATTATAAGCCAAACCACAACAACAATAGGTTACCAATAAACAAAACAAAAAATAATATACATATAGGCATAAACACACACAAATAAATAAATAAATAAATAAACAAAGCTACGAATGCCCGTGGGCGAAAATATAAAATAAAACTACACACACACACAAATAAAATTAAACAAAACAAAAAACAGTAAAAGGTCATGATATTATTTATAAGGCTTGCAATATATCAGCTTGAACATCGAATACAAAAAATAAACAAACAAATAAATAAATAAATAAATACGTTCAATCCCTGTATCGTCATAAATACAAATAAATAAATAAATAAAAAGAGTTGTCGCATTTATTTATTTCTGGGGGTCGATTCCAAAATGGGGACCACACCAAATAATATTTCTCTCTTTAACTGTAAACTCTTAAATTATTCTACATTTGCTTTTTTTTTCACTCCATATGTTGCAGAATTTGTTTGTTTTCATAATATAATATTGCACAAAATAATATAATTCAATATATTATAATTTTGCACACTAAAATACTACTACTTAATGCAATATACTATAATTTTGCACACTAAAATAATAATACTTAATGCAATATACTATAATTTTGCACACTATAAAATAATAATACTCAATGCAATATACTATAATTTTGCATAATATAAAATAATACTGCATAATATAATATAATATAATTTTGCACACTATAATATAATACTGCATAATATAATTTTGCACACTATTTTATAATATACTATAATTTTGCAACAATACAATACTGCACAATATATTGATGTTTGCCAGCTTCCTTTATTTGTTATTTTGTTTTGTTTTTAATCCACTGAGTATCAATTTATGCAACGTGTGTGTTTAATCTCTACACTTCAATATTTTCTAGTGGATATATTTATAGTTTTCTTTATAATATTCTCATTATATTTATACTATGATTATTCCAAAGCTATCCATTATTTTTTTCTATACTGTCTGTCCCATATACTATCATACCACTACCTGACCTACCTACCTACCACCAACCCCTACCACCACCACCACCACCACTAGGGCCATAAGTACTGCTACCACTACTACCACAACCACCAATATAATCACAGCCTCTACCAGCATTATTAAACAACACGACCACAACCACCACTACCAACGACCACAACCACTAACAACACTACTACCACCATTACCAATCGACCACAACCAGTCTCTACCACCACTACCACAACCACTACCACCACTACCAACACTACCACAACCATTACTACCATATATGTTGCCAAAAATGTTTCTTCTTTAGTTATAAAATACAGTACCTAACTAAAAACTTAGCTTTCCGAAATTTGAACACGTAAAATAAAATCGTGTTGCAAAATACATAGAATTACATAACCTAATTTTGCAGAATTTTCAAACAATGCATTTCAGCCAAAGTTTATGCAATGGGGGGGGGGGGGGGGGACTGGGATTTGGTGTATTATTTTTTCTTTTTGATTTAACCATGTAAAAAATTTATATTCTAAACTGAATTTCCAAAAAAATTTAAAGGGAAAAATAAATAGACAGTTATTATAAGTTTGAGTATTTAAGATTTACTGTTATTTTTTTTTCTTTTCTATTTAACCATCTAAAAAAAATTATTCAAAACTGTTTGAGTATTTAAGTGGTATTTAAGTATTGGTACATACATTGGAGTGCCTTGATTCCTCCAAAGTATGCCAGGAAACAGAACCAGATGAACAAAATGAATGGTAGTGTGTTGCTTGGACTAGTTTGGAGAAATCAATTGCTCCAAATTTACCAACACAGTGTTAGCTCTCCCTTAAAAGAAATCTATGAGGTTTTTACAGAGTTGATCACGTGTTTGCTTTCGTTTTGTGATATTTTTCCCTCTCCTCTTCACTTACACACATAAATTTGCATACTATATTGCACATACACACACACATGCATATACACACACACACACATACATATACACACACCTTACGTCAGATTATGTGAGGTAATATACACTATACGATGCCAGGCTGAAACGTACAAATACAACGTAAGGGTAATGTTAACGTAATAAATATATTACAAATATAACGTAAGGTTAATGTTTACGTAATAAATAAATTATAAATATAACGTAAGGGTAATGTTAACGTAATAAATTAATCGTGTAGTTGGACGTGGGTAAATTTGTTGTTATTTAGTGATTTATTTGTCATACCTGGACGAAGATGATGACGAAGACGTTGACGAAGATCCCTCACGGGTCACCTTCATCTTAAGACGTGTAGCGGCTGACCAGGTGAACACGAGAACACTCCACACACCCTCCACCTTGCCACTACCACCACCACCACCACCACACCTCCACACGTCCTCCCCCACCACCACCACCACCACCGACACCAACACCACCACCGCCGCCACCTCTCCACCACCACACCCTCTCCACACCTCCACACCGAAGTAATCTAACGAGTGGTAATATTTTCCTGTCGACTTGTGTACCCAATATTGAGCCAATTAACCACGACAATACCTCAAGGAAACATAGTCACACTGAGGGAACAATAATAATTAATCAAATGAGGTATGGATGGATGGATGGAAGCAGTGGATAGGGAGACAGTCTATATACGAGAGGTAATGTGGGGTTGGATGGGAACAGCACAGAAATATATCCCGAGAGGAAAAAATGGCTGAAAATATCTTGGTGTGGTTGTATACTGGAATGTGCAACTTCAATTTTCACATGGATTGGGGCAACTGGAACATCAATACACCTTTACTAATGATAGGTAGGGTCTGGAATGCACTGGAAGAGTTTGAGTTTGCTATTAATGAACACATATATATAGCCAGCAGCGGCAACACCAGGATTATAATATAGCATCACATTCCCTGCGTAGGTTAAGGATAATCCAGAGGGAACAACCGGGGGAGAGAGAGAGATACACGTCTAGATGGTCCCTCGCTCCACCATCTCGTCACTATAACAACACCTCTCTTCTCACCATATAGCCACCACTGGACCAGATACAAGAGTTGCAGCAGTCACTATAACAACATCTCTCTTCTCACCACATAGCCATCACTGGACCAGATGGACCAGATACAAGAGTTGCAGCAGAGTCACTATAACAACACCTCTCTTCTCACCACATAGCCACTGGACCAGATAGAGTGGATACAAGAGTTGCAGCAGACAAAAGGAGATAAAACACTTTGGTTGGTACAGAGAGTATAGTGGTGATGGTAGAAGCGTCAGTCGTCCTCTGGTGATGGTAGTAAACTAGGCTTGGTTGGGACAGACGACGATGGTCCTCTGAGTCTGTCTGTGTGTGTGTATTTGGCGGTGATGGTTGTGTTGTGCAGCAGCTACCGGTACAGACAGTGTGGACAAGGAAAGGCTGAGAGGACAATGTGGAATGAATCTTCACCTTGACTTTCCTTCTTTGTGTGCCTTTAACACTGTGTCCTCGAGAGGGTCATTTGAGGGTCACTGAAAGTTGGCCAGGTCACTTTGGGATCATTCTCTCGTCTCCAGATCCACCTACCGTACCTCCAACCTCAGATGAACAAAAGATCGAGCCCCAGGAATGTTATGATGGGGTTTAGGTATGCCCAGGAGGCCTTTACCTTGCCTTCCTTCACTCCCATCAATACCAAACACCTGTTCCTGTGTCCTGGTGTGTCTGCATGGGGGTGGAGCGAGGTAGGATTACAGCTGCAGTCCGTTCGCTCATACCCTAAACCACCAGCATTGGTTGGTTGGTTGGTTGGGTACACTACTACTACTACTACTACTATCCTTCTCCCGATGCCCGAGGGATGCGTGTGTGGGTATCCTAGCTAGGGATGGAGAAGGGATGGATGGGGGCAGCACAGAGGGACGCCGGGGACTGGCCTAAGAGAGAAGGTTGAGGAGGGTCCTGACTAGGGGCCGCACACACACACACACACACGCACACGACTCCACTCCCACCCCGCGCACCCTGACTAGACTAAAGCCAACTGTCTGTCAGAGCCTGCTGCTGCTCCTACTGCCACTCCCGCTGTTCCTCCTCCTCTCACGCCCTTCTCTATCCACCATTTTAACCCTGTGTCCTTACAATCAACTCAGGACTCAAGGGCACCTCCCTCAGCGCCACCGTCAGTAAACACACACAGTCAAGGTAAAGCAAAGGGGTGAAAAAATGATATTGGTGGAGATGTTACGTGGCGACGTTTGGCATCGGTGCCAGAAGGGGGCGGGACGGGTGAGGGGCGGGGCCAGGGGAGGAGGG